>JAOTOM010002931.1:115000-124577 GCA_034440615.1 Ashinkailepas kermadecensis
TTTCCCACCTTTAACTATTACAATATATATGTATGTATATATACATACATACATATATATATATATATATATATATATATATATATATATATATATATATATATATATATCTATGTGTGTGTGTGTGTACACATGGGTTGACTTAGACTGCGTTATTATTATAACATTGTATCGTTGCATAAAGTGCAATTATTATATTTATTTAGGGGCACTTCGACCTCGAGACAATGCCGTTCCGCGCTTCCAATATCTTACTTGGATGTTCATTGTATGCTGCACATGTTATCCGTCTCCTTTTAGCATGTATGCGCAATGCTGATGGTCTGCGGGGCGGTGGATGGAGATCAGGAAGGACGGTGGGCAGAGGTAAGACAGTGGGCATAATCTATTCGAGCGGAGACCATTGTCAGTTGCCAAGCGACCGCTGGATAATACAACGCTCAACACACCAAAGCCATCAACTTCGATGAACCCAACGTGCGTCCGATCATACTGCCGTCTTCGGTGTGATGTGAGCTTGCAGCGTTTCGGCAGCCGTGCAGCTTGGTGGTAGCACTTCACCCGAGTCCAGGAAGTGGCCGGCTCTATTGCCCAGACCGACCAGAATGTCGTCGGTTGGCAGCGTGATGCGGCAAACGCCGGAGATGGCGGTCAACAAGCAGTTCCTGCCCTGGCTGGGAAACACAATGATCAGCTCGACCAACCTGTTCGGGGTGACGAGTGATCCGGCCATCGGCAGTCCAGGTTTGATTGTTGAGGACCCGCCAGGGTTCACAAAACACCCACCAGGGATCCACCAGGATCTGCACGGGACACATTTGTTGACCCACAGGGACTCACCAGGAACCCATCAGAGACCAAACGGGGACCAAACAGGGATCCACCAATGGTCTTCCAGTGACTATATCAATGATTCACAGGGACACAACAGGAAAGCGCCAGCGGCTCATCAGGTATCCACCCGGAACCCGACAAAGACACATCAGGGAAGCACCAGATACTCACCAAGGACCCAATAGGAACTCACCCAGAACCGAACAAGAATCCAACAAAAACCCAACACTGGAAGACCACCACGGAACTATAGTTCCGTGGTGTCTACTATGGCTCCGTGGTGGAACTGTAGTTCCGTGGGGCTCGTAGCATTTCCTTCATGTCCTTCGAGAGTACAAAAGAGGGCAACAAAAATGGTGAATGGTATAGGCAACCTGGCATATGAGGAAAGATTGAAGAAACTGAATATGTTTTCACTTAGATATAGAAGGCTGAGAGGAGATCTCATCGAGGTCTCTAAATTTGTTCATGGTCAGGAACAGGGTTATCTCAGGGAACTGTTTTAATTTAACAGAAATGATGCAATTAGAGGTCATCAATTCAAAATTAAAGTTAATCACAGCAGGACAAGGTTAAGACAGTCCTTCACCAACAGGGTAGTAGAACACTGGAACCAGCTGTCAGAAACCATTGTCAGTAGCAACACACTGAACATCTTTAAGAACAGCATAGACAATCATTATAAGAATAGGGGGCTTGTTTTTCTGTATTCCAGGGAGAGTTGATCAACACATTTGGTGGACAACTGGTTCAGTGTATAGAGTGCAACCAATAAGGGCCCTTGTGGCTCATAGTTGCACTGATATTTTATGTCTTTATGTCTTTATGTCTTTATGTCTTTTATGAGCCGGACACGGAACCGCGGGGCCTTTATGCAGCACTTGCGACGCTAGCCACCTTTTGACAAGCAACTCTGATCACCTTACGTAAGGAAAATCCACGCTTGTGTACATTACAATGACATAAAACTCCTTCCGCACGTCCTTCTTCGAGCGACAGGAGGACAAATATGTACCTAGCAATATGGGGACGTCCACGTTCTCTTCTATCTTCGATCGATAAGTTTTCTGACAGGGCTGTCAAGTACGTCGTTTTGACGATGTTGCCATTTCTCAACTTGGTATGTACAGATCGAACAAAGCGGAGGAAGAGTGAAATGGCAGGATTGAGCACACGTACACAAACACACACACATTATTGGTACCGGCGCCCGGCTCTATATTGCAGAGATCGCGGCGGGAGGATCTGTCCAGCTGACGCTCAACCAGCTGGATATTCCCGACGGCACCTGTGGCGATCACCTCATCGTCATCAACGTGGACCCAATCGGCGAGCTGACCGACCGCAACACCACCAACAACGTCGTGGCCGTACACATCCGAGTCCCGTGTCCAGCTGATACCGGTGAGCGCCGCAGGTCTGCCAATTCAGCTCCACACACCCGACAGTGGCAGCTGTAGCATGCGTCGGGGGGGGGCACTAGGGACATGTGCCCCCATTGAAAATGGCACCCTTCCCGGCGGGAAAGGTGCCTCTTCGGGAAGGCTCGAGTGCCCCGAGTCCCCCCGGCTCAATTCAGCTCCAAGTGACTAAGGAGGCATTTTGTTTTGAAATATACATATATGTATTTTATCGTTTATGTATATGCTGCTAGCCCGGCGCTGCCCATTCTCCCCGGTTACATTGTTATGTCACAATGAATGGAAAGAAGTGACTAAAAGGCAATTTGGCTACGCCGCTTTTGCAGGTTGTTGCACATCTAATATCTAGTTGCCAAGTGCCATATGCACAATTGGCACCCAAGCTAGCTTATCAGGCAGGGAACCTTGCTCGTGCATGCCCTGCATTGGTGTACTACACCGTACCACAGCCATGTCTTCCGTTCAGACTTCCTGACAGGCGGACGAAGCTTTGGCTGGCAAGCTGTGGAGCAAGCAACTCTAGACTATATGTCGTAACCAACTGTATTACGGATTATTGGGAGCCAGCCCGTCAGTTATTGCCGTTCCGGACCTATGCCAGACCTAGACGATGCACATGTATTCACTCAAGTATAGCTATGCTTGAGTAAGTACATGTGGATAGTCTACTAGTTTGCTTTAGTACAAAACTCGTTATGCCTGTGGGCATTTTGTCAACTTCATTCATGTCTGCTAAGCGTGACTTGTACTGATGTATTGCGTGCACCATGGAAATGTTGACTTAAGCACATCAGCCTAAATAACACGTTTAGTAGTGTAAATTAACAATGCCTGAACAGGAAAAACAATTATGGATGTATTGCAATCCAACACCAACTTTGAAAGGTGGTCTTTCACCTGCGATACCTGTAATTCCGGATCCCCCCCCTACACACATATGCATATATATATATATATATATATATATATATATATATATATATATATATATATATATATATATATACATGTGCATTTTTAAAAAACAGATTACCCGAATTAAGTAGTTTGCCTATTTTCAAATGCTCTGGGCCGTCCCTATTAGAATGTCGTATTGAGTGGGACCACCTCACGAAGCCGCTTGATGGGTAGTTTGAAGTTTGAAACGTGCGCATAATTGTGTTGAGGCACGTAATACGCATGTAGAGCAATCATCTGTGAGGATTTCCCACGCAGTCTAGCTTGCCGGGCTATTCTTTTCGTGCCAATTTTACAAACATGTCCTTTTCAGCTGTTGGCCAAGAAGCCATAATTGTTGTGTTCATCTTTCTTTCGCCGTCGAAACTCGATAAATCGTGCTTGAATCTGCAATACATCGGCTGAAAGAGAAAGGTGGTATTTGTTTAGTTCTGCAATTAAGCTTTCTCAGTGGGTATTCCTTTTCATTCTGGTTGTAACGATCGACTTTCTGAAAATATTAATCAGGGTCCCAGGTACATGAGGTCGCTCTGTCGAAGGTGCACCAGGGATGTAACACCTCTTTGCAAAACCGTTGAATAATTTGTCATGGTCGCAATTGTGTTCTTAATAGCGCCTCGCCCATATTTGCTTCTCATCATCTAACGTATTTTATTTTTACGGGGCGCTCAAAACGCAAGATGCAAACCACAACTCTTCGGGGGAGTAATTAAATATACGGGATCCGCTTGGTTGAAAGTTGGCGACCAGGGACCATATCTGGAAAGCAATCAGCGCAATGACTTCGCCTCTGCATTATGGACCTCCCAGGCATGGGGAAGGATATGTCGAAAGCATTTAATGTTCTTTTCCCGAAGAACATGCCAATACCAATCAAACACCTTCCCCGGAGCAGCACGCACGTGCCGTTGACGACGTTCCACGTGTCGCAGCAGAGCGGCGCGAGTCACACGTGCGTCACGTTTCAGCTGTGGACGGGGGCAGCAAGTGCAGCATGTACAGCACCCCGACGGACGGCGTCAGCCTGGTGTCGCTGCACCATCAGCACACCAGCCAGCCGGCCAGCCTGGTGGAGTACGACGCGCAGACCGGCGCCATCGGCCGGCTCGACTACCACACCATGAGCGGCGAGCAGAGGCGCACCATGGTGCGCTCGGTGATCCTGTCGCACGCCGTGCGGGCAGAGGTGGAGCGGCTGCAGGGGCTCGGCAGGTCAGTGTCGGCTGGTGATGCCAACCTTGCGACGTGGCGATGTCAACCTTGCGACGTGGTGATGCCAACCTTGCGGCGTGGTGATGCCAACCTTGCGGCGTGGTGATGCCAACCTTGCGGCGTGGTGATGCCAACCTTGCGGCGTGGTGATGCCAACCTTGCGGCGTGGTGATGCCAACCTTGCGGCGGGGATAACCTTGCGGCGTGGTGATGCCAACCTTGCGACGTGGTGATGCCAACCTTGCGGAGTGGTAATGCCAACCTTGCGGCGTGGTGATGCCAACCCCAGTAGGTGGGGATTGGGATGACGACGCCCATCTTCACTGTGTAGTAGCGGGCAACACAATGTATAGTGATGACATCATTCGGAAGTGATGTGAAAGATTCGGGATTCGGGAGATAGTGGTGGGAGACCCAAGACAATGATGCCAGCCTGGGGAGATAGTGGTGGGAGACCCAAGACAATGATGCCAACCTGGGGAGATAGTGGTGGGAGACCCAAGACAATGATGCCAACCTGGGGAGATAGTGGTGGGAGACCCAAGACAATGATGCCAACCTGGGGAGATAGTGGTGGGAGACCCAAGACAATGATGCCAACCTGGGGAGATAGTGGTGGGAGACCCAAGACAATGGTGCCAACCTGGGGAGATAGTGGTGGGAGACCCAAGACAATGATGCCAACCTGGGGAGATAGTGGTGGGAGACCCAAGACAATGGTGCCAACCTGGGGAGATAGTGGTGGGAGACCCAAGACAATGGTGCCAACCTGGGGAGATAGTGGTGGGAGACCCAAGACAATGATGCCAACCTGGGGAGATAGTGGTGGGAGACCCAAGACAATGATGCCAGCCTGGGGAGATAGTGGTGGGAGACCCAAGACAATGATGCCAACCTGGGGAGATAGTGGTGGGAGACCCAAGACAATGATGCCAACCTGGGGAGATAGTGGTGGGAGACCCAATACAATGATGCCAACCTGGGGAGATAGTGGTGGGAGACCCAAGACAATGGTGCCAACCTGGGGAGATAGTGGTGGGAGACCCAAGACAATGGTGCCAACCTGGGGAGATAGTGGTGGGAGACCCAAGACAATGGTGCCAACCTGGGGAGATAGTGGTGGGAGACCCAGGACAATGATGCCAACAAATCGCAACGGTGCCCCAAATTGCGCCAGGACTGGAAAAGTGACTCGGGCTCAGACAAATTCAGAAGAGGACCCTAAAAATCGCATCGAGCTCAGAAAACTCACGTCGGGGCCCGAAAACTTGCGCCTGACCACGACAAATCGCACCTGGACTCTGACATATCGCACTGGAGCTCTCAAAAATCGCACTAGGCCTTCAGAAATCCCGCTGAGGGCCCACCAAATTTCCGTCGGTGCTCTAAGTATATTCAGCGGTGCCCTCAAAGCCACTGGAAGCCCGAAAACATACCAATGCCCTCCAAAGCGCACCGAATCTCACCAAAAAGTGACAAGGGCTTTTACTTGTGACTTTCCGGTCAGATTTCTCACAATGTGTCCAGTGGTAGGGGTCCTTAAAGACCCCTGTCTAACCTCCAAACTAATCTCCAACTGCACGAAAACGAACGAGGTACCATCGGAAAGACCTCGACGAGTAGGGTTCAAAAAATGGCATTACTTTTATTAAAGGATAATCTTAAAAATAAAGATGGTGGTTTTGGATAAAAATCGCCTTTCGGAAACCATTTTTTTCATGGTGCTAAAATATTTACGGTAAAATTTAGAGGTACAATGGTAAGCTAAAATGGAAATTTATTTAAAAAAAATTATAGGTAAAATTTAAAAGCAGGAAATTTAGGGGTAAAATGGTATAGTACTACATTTTTATGGTACTACAATTGTATGGTAAAATTTAAAGGTACTAAATTTCCTCCATATTTCCGCCAACACGGAAAAATCATAAGGGTATGGGCTAGACTCCCCGAGACGGGGCTGATTTAAATAGTTGCTGGGCCCTTAATAAACATACTGGGAGCCTTAAAAATACACTGGAGACCATCAAAGCGCGCTGGGACCCTCAAAATATTCCGTGACCGCAAAGGCGGCATGGTGACCTCAAGAACAGGCCGGCCCACGAAAAGCGATCCGGTCATAAAACGCACCGTGGTAGTAAGTAAGTACTAGATCTGGGCCTTCGGAAATAAGCCAGTCCCTCAAAACATCGCGACTCTACACAAATATGTAAGTAAATAAACACGTAGTGTCTCAAGAACGTGCTGGACACCAAAAATGCGCTGGGTCCCTAGGCACATCAGTAAACGAGAACAAAAACGCCAATGGTCCTCAGAAGAGCACCGAACCAACACGCGTCTCGGTTTAACAGCCAATCTGGGGAGCATATTGCAAGAAAAAGATGTGGAACATCAAAGTTCAGAGATGTACCTCGCCATCTGGATTTGTCTTCCACTAGAAAATGTTGGAAGAAGAAAAATCATGTCGAATTGAATTCATCGAATTTTTTCACCGCACGCCAATACAAGGCAATCCATGAATTCAAGTATGGCACAAGACCATAATATGGCGGCAATTTTCAAAACACACCACGTAGCAAAACAACAACAAAAAAACCTCAGAAACCGCAGAAATTGACGTAGTGTGGCGAATGCGACGAATGCGCAAGGCGAGTATGCAGGTGCATGAATGTTGACTTGGCGATGATCGGGCGTTATTGACCGAATTACGTGGAATTTGAAAATATTGCATTTGACATATAAAGACAAAAGATCAGTGCAACTATGAGCCACAAGGGCCCCTCTTGGTTGCACTCTGTACACTGAACCAGTTGTCCATCAAATGTGTTGATCAACTCTCCCTGGAATACAGAAAAACAAGCCCCCTATTATTATAATGATTGTCTATGCTGTTCTTAAAGATGTTCAGTGTCTTGCTACTGACAATGGTTTCTGGCAGCTGGTTCCAGTGTTCTACTACCCTGTTGGTGAAGAAGGACTGTCTTAACCTTGTCCTGCTGTGATTAACTTTAATTTTGAATTGATGACCTCTAATTGCATCATTTCTGTTCAATTCAAACAGTTCCCCTGAGATAACCCTGTTCCTGACCACGAACAAATTTAAAGACCTCGATGAGATCTCCTCTCAGCCTTCTATATCTAAGTGAAAACATATTCAATTTCTTCAATCTTTCCTCATATGCCAGGTTGCCCATACCATTCACCGTTTTTGTTGCCCTCTTTTGTACTCTCTCTAAAAGCCAACAATCTTTTTCATAACTAGGGGACCAAGCTTGGACACAATATTCCAGATGTGGCCTGACATATGCACAATAAAGCTTCCTGATGACTTCCTCACTTTTGTATGATACATTCCTGTTTATTGTCCCAAGCATTCTTAGTGCCTTCTTCCTGGCTTCTTTGGTCTGTTCTGATGCCCCCAATTTTGTGTTAAAAATAACACCTTAGTCCTTCTCCTGCTGAGTCACAGATAGTACTTGGCCACCCATCAAGTATGGAGCCTTGATATGCTGCCTACCTACATGCATGATTTTGCACTTATCAAAATTAAATTTCATTTGCCATTTTTCGGACCACTTCACAAGCTCGTCTAAGTCTTTCTGCAGCAAGACCTGCTCATTGTGCCCTGTTATTGCCCTAAAGACCTTCAAATCATCTGCAAATTTCAAAACCTTACTGCTTAGGCCACTTTCAATGTTATTTACAAACATAATGAACAATAGTGGTCCCAGTACTGACCCTTGGGGGACTCCACTAAGAACATTTTGCCATGATGATTTTGTACCATTTAGCATCACTCCCTGCTGTCTATCTGAAAGCCACAACCCTATCCATTTTAGGATGTTACCCACAGTTTGACGTGTTTGACCCACAGTTTGACCCACAGTTTGACCCACATTTTAGGATGTTGACGTGACTTGTACAAGTGTAATT
This sequence comes from Ashinkailepas kermadecensis, assembly GCA_034440615.1. Taxonomy (NCBI): domain Eukaryota; kingdom Metazoa; phylum Arthropoda; class Thecostraca; family Neolepadidae; genus Ashinkailepas; species Ashinkailepas kermadecensis. Next base: position 123,355 of record JAOTOM010002931.1, read on the forward strand.
TCCACAGTGTGAGCTGACTTATCAAGAGACACCAGAAAAAACTCTTGCAAGAGGGAGAGGGCTGTAGCCCGGTCACTAAGAAACGATGGTGGTCGATTGAGCCCATACCATGTGAAAATGATTTCGCAATTAGTTATTCAATTTAGAAAATGCGCCCCTTTGAAATATAGTGGACGACATCCAGTGACATTCAACAAATGTAGGTCGGTTATGCACCCCCAAATCTGTCTGCCCCCACTCCTTGAATTAAGTGCTAGGCATGACACGGGGGGGGGGAAAGTTGTCTCCCCTCCAAATCGTGGGCTGGATCGTCCAAATCGTCTCCCCTCCAAATCCAGTGCTTCTACACGACAATTTTCTAAGTACATGCAAATCTCACTGGCGGCTTTATTTTTGTTCAGCATTTAGCCACTCCTCTTTCAGTGTGACATTACATACCATTGGATTCAAGAGATGTAATTACCACCATTTAGCATGCATCATCACAAATATCTGTCCATCAGGCATAGAAACCTAAAAGCACTTGAATCAAGCACTTTTTGATTTCAGCTAAGTCATCTTAAAATCCTGGATGCGTTCTTTATTTTCAGTGACGGTTCGGCGTAAGGGCTCTGAATGCTTAAAACACGAGACGCATACCATTCGGATGCTGAACACGATCTGAGTTCATACACAGCATATATCAAATTTGCATCAAAATCTACGATCGCCTTACTATTTGCTATTGTTCGATTTCGCCAAAGTGTCACCCCTGGCTGGGCGACCTTTCTGTCTACTACAGACCCTGCGAGGTCAGGATGCCTCCGTGACTGCTGACATGGGGTGAGATTCCCCCATGACTGCTGATCGAGTGCTTCTGTACTGCTCAGGAGTGCTTTTGCAACAAGACCAGGATGCTCCTACAATTGTTGGATTGTTTTTCTTTTCAGGGGTGCCGTAACAATTGTTGGGTGCCCATAGGTCTGTTGATGTCCCCGAACAACAGCTAGGCCACGCTCTCTGGGAACTGCAGGGATGCCTCGCAAAGGCTGGGCAGCCCCCTCCTGCGAGCTGCAGAGCTGACTCTACAATGACTGGGGTGCTCCTCTTCAGAATTCAGAATCCCAGTTACACATAGGGTGTATTTTATATACTTTTGAGGGATGTCCCCCCAATGTTGGCCTTGCCACCAATAACTTAAACTTTAACATGCGGACCCTATGGACTGTGCCACAGCATTAAAA
>JAOTOM010002932.1:0-117500 GCA_034440615.1 Ashinkailepas kermadecensis
GAACAAGGTCTCCTCAGCAATAGAACCCTGGTCCATAAAGCCACCCCATCAAGAATTCCGTCCACGATTTTTTTTTATAAACGAACTAATTGCCAATTGTAATTACAAAATAAATTTGAAGCTGTACTGCGACTGGCTTTGTGATGGAAAGCAGACGCAGGAGCACACCCAGGACTTTCTTACCCCACACACCCACACCCACACCCACACCCACACACAAACGCACACACACAATCACACACAACACACACACACACACACACACACACACACACACACACACACACACACACACACACACCTGTACATGCCTACCATGAATACCGAGGACGATGGCTTGGTGACGAGGACACCCTTCCTTCCTTCCTTTCATCGGAGAATCACCGATTTCTTTCTCGGTGATAGAGCAACATACGCCGAGTACGGTTGACGTTCGATTTGGGAAGAACCATCCAATTGTTGTCTTCCAGGGTGAATTGGAATAACAAGGACGCGGAGAAAATCGAGGACAGTGCGTATATCAGCGCATGTTTACCACATGTTTATCGTAAATACCGTGGACTGTGACCTGGTGGTCACTAGCGGCAACACCCTTTGAGATCTGAGAACAGTGTGTGTGTGTGTGTCATGTATCATAATTGGTGCGTCTAATAATCGATTTTGCGACGTCCAAATAACATAGTCCCACTGGTGGGGGACTTCCTTAGCGTAAGACTGCCGTCCTTAGACACGCATGGGATCGTAGCCTGATGTTCAAAATCGTAAGGAGACAAATTTCAAATACACAATATTTGAAATTGAAAATTAATTGGATTCGGTTATAGTTAAGCGAAAATTGTGGGGGTCCTAGTATCCATTTGTGGATGATAGTATTTAACGTGTACTATGTGCGGAGGGATGTGCAGCCGGGGGAGGGGACGTGTACCCATCCAGTTGAGGCCCTGAGGCAGAGGACATTTCCTGATTGAAAGGCAATTAGGTGCTCGGCAATGTTAGGTCCAAGGTAATCTTTTTGTAAATTAAATGACAGGCTCGTGTGCAGTCGGATACGAGTATTGATGCTGAGCGGTTTTGAGTGAGGTTTAATGCATTAGAACACGGCACATGTAAAATGCTCTAGTCGTTCACAGTTCTGGATGAAATAGACGGAGCACGTGTCAGCCAAGCCGGCGGCAGACAGCGCAGGCTGTTGTTCGGGCACGTGTCCGACAGGTGGCACGGTCGGTGCTCGGTCTCGGGCCCAGCTCGGTGGGCAGCTGCGTGCTCGTTCGTCACACACACGGCTAGGACGAGTCGACTGTACTTGGCCACCGCCTGTACCGCCGCCACTCGGCCACGAGCCACGGACCGGTGTCGCCGCAGAGAGCCGCCGTCACGTGCAACAGTTAAATGGCCGCCAAGCACCGTACGGGAGCGAGAAAGGTCTAAATGGCCGCCAAGCACCGTACGGGAGCGAGAAAGGTCCCAGTCAAGAAATGGCCGCCAAGCACCGTACGGGAGCGAGAAAGGTCCAATCAAGAAATGGCCGCCAAGCACCGTACGGGAGCGAGAAAGGCCCAATCAAGAAATGGCCGCCAAGCACCGTACGGGAGCGAGAAAGGTCCCAATCAAGAAATGGCCGCCAAGCACCGTACGGGGAGCGAGAAAGGTCCCAATCAAGAAATGGCCGCCAAGCACCGTACGGGAGCGAGAAAGGTCCAATCAAGATTCACGCTGCACTAATCCATCCAAAAAATATCTGCTGCCAAATGGAATGGAATGCGACACACTCGAAATATCTAAAACACAAATCAGACTTAGCACAAAATCGTTGCTTTTGTGGTACCCGAATTCGTGGAACCCCGAGTTCCGGCAGTCCCCGCGACGAGTCCAGGGCCAGGTGCTGACCAGTTGTCCTCGGGCGGCAGTCACTCCAGCACCGGCGAAGAAGGCTGCCCCTCTCGTGCCAGCGGATCCACGGGGGGGGGCGCCGCATCAGAGTCCTCTAGGAGTGTCTGGGGAGCCGATATTTACAGGAGGAAGGAACCGGGACGGAAGGCCCTGTTCCAACCGCAGCAATGTAGAGCCTGTCGTTACCGCAAGTTCAGGCTCACAACTCAGCTCAAACCAAGCTTTGAAACCAGCTTAGTTAGCAAAGTAACTAATGGATTGAACGCAATGAAACTAATCTGACTGATGATCCAGGTTCATGTCCGCTTCAGCAATACCATTATTTGGCGATTAAATGAGGAAATCGTGGTCCGAAATTGAGCAGCAGAAATATAATTTAGGCTGTTGCATAGCTTGGAGGTGAAAATACGGAATATCTGTGGTTTGTGCGGTGTTTTACCTATGCACTTCCTCGGCAAGTCGTACTACAATCAAGTGTATATTCGGAAGGGTATGGTTTGAGTGTTTGTCGCATTGCACTCTACTTGGTAATTTCGTTGCAACGGCGTTAGTCCATCTTTGCGGTATAAAGCGCATAAAGCAAGACAATGCTTTTCATTATGATCATTATTGGAAATGGGTGGATGCGATTACTTTCATTTTAAATGTGATATATTCTCGGTACCCTAACCGCAATATAGCATGAATGACACGTTTTTGTAGGGGAATGAGTCTCTGAGTTATGTTGGCATAATGTATTCCCAAATTAAATCCCAGTAAGGTAAGTGAGGTAATAACAGCTATCGCACAACGCGTTTGACTGTGAATGTAGAAGAATTGCGGTTAATTTCTGATTGACACAATGGATATGCTATTTAAAGGACAAATTATCCAATTTGTCCTTTAAAAAAGAAAAGGTTTAGGCTCGTTCGCTTCAAGGGACGACAAACAGAAAAGAAACAGGCAAATCAGCTAGGAATTGTGCGATTGGAAAGTTCAGAATCATTAATAGGAGTGTATCAATACGAAGGCAAGGAAGTTATGAAACAAATTGACTTTACATATGTGCGACCCCACCTGGAAAAGTGTGCACAGGCATAGAGGCCTTCTTACACAGGGATACAGGGATAAAGAATACAGAGAAAGACTATTATGCTTATCTCTGGACTGGGCAAGGTAGAGCATGGGGCTCTATCTACTTATGACGTTATATATGTACCCACCCATGTACGGGACATTCAGTGCTGATACAATTCCGATGTTAAGATAGGAAAAATGGATAGATCATGTCCATCTGAACGACGCTCTTATATTTAGGGAATCGAATTAATGGCCATTAATTAAGCAATCGTAAAATAAAGTAGACAAGTCAGGGTGTAGGACAAATACGGCAACAAATCCTCCACCAAATGTTTGTTCATGAATGGAATAAGTTGCTTACTGAGGTAGGAAGTCTCTCCTTGGAGGTATGTACATTAGGATGGATTACTTCTTTCGGTAAAATAATCTTAGTTTTGAACTATATGCTGTGCAGTAGGGAGATGAGAACTATGGCGGATAGACTAAGATTGATTTTAGTAGGTGTTTTATAGCATGGATATATAACTTTGTATAACATGGTTACCATACAGTTATAATTGTTTTATATCGCATACTCCAGGGACTCCTCCAACATGTTAACTAGGTGGGATTCGTCCCATCGAGTGCCGTGAAATCCCACTTAGTGGAGCGAAAAAATCCCACCTAGTTGAAGGGAGTTTTAATAGAGAAAACAACCAACCAAAAAAAATTGTGGTCCTGTTATCGGTCGCGATTTTATCCTTGGAACTGCGCATTATTTTCATGAAGAATACAATTGTAGCACTTGCTTATACTGAGGTCAAAGCGACGACGAAGGCTCAAATATGAAATGTTTCTGTGGAAAAATGCATGCTACAAAGCCAGCAATTGGGTTACCGGAAGGTCACCCATTGGTATATTTACGCATAGAGACGCAATTGTACTTCAGGACAACTGATTTGTATTGAATAACATCAAACATGGAAATAACGCAACCCGACCCTATTGAATCAGGTTCTGTTACCTACATATTGCATCTGGCGCGGTAGGTCGGTTCCTATAACAAACATGAGGATCACTTCGTGTCAGGGATGAAGTGTTAGGCAAGTTCATCAGTTTGTGCTGAAGAAAATGCACTGCGTCTCTGTGCACTGCTCATGACTGTGTGCTAAAGGCAAATAAAAGCCGAGGCGTTTGTCTCGCGTATGTCTTCCCGTATGGCCGCCGTATGGTTCGCGTATGGCTTTGTGTGTGAAATTTCCATGTTAATATTTGTCTAAATATTTTTTCACGTCTAACACATTTTTTTTAAATCCTCACAATCAGCGTCAGAAATGAAAATGATACACCGAAGGGAACTTTGATGCAAACAAAATTCAGAACTCTGGCAGGCTTAAAAGAATAAAACATGTTGAAATCGACAAATATGTAAAATTCATCTTGCGGAAATGTTTGCACTCAAAATTGACTTTCCATCAAAGAAAATACATTCCGTTGGCTGCTGGCTATCTGTACCTGTTGAGAAGTCCCTGAAATATGCCATATTCAAAGCCCTACAAATTGCTGAATGCACATGCAGTTTCAAAATTAACTTGTTAAAAAACTTGAAAGGTTAAAAAAACGAAATATCCTAGGCCAAAGTAATGCGCCAGGACGTGTTCTTTCAGATGCCGTCTTAAAATCATCTGTCAATTGATATTTACTATCTCAAAAAGCCATTTCCAGAAATCCAAGCTGATTGACCCGCATTTATTACCAGATATGATGTCCTACCAGGCGTTGCATTCACCAGAAATCACAGAAAATGGCCTGAAAACGTCCTATTTCGTCCATCGCGCAAAAATACAACGTTAAAAGTTTTTTTTTCTTCGGAATTTGCGATAATATTTGACAATTCGTAAGGTACCCGAGGCCCCAGATTCCATATTCACCAGCAAAATTCGGTTTGGGCCAACTTCGAGATCGACGACGTTCGATCTGCTTTCATTTACCTAACATATGTACCATTGTGCAGTACAGTGTCCCATGCGGAATGTCCACGTGCGCAATGCCCCAAGAACGTGAATAATGAAGTCACATGAAGGTTATGAAAATGATGTTTCCGGGCACAACCTACGTGCACTGTGACAGCAAAGAGTGGCTTGCAATAGATGCTCGACTGTACTTCCATATAAATGATGCTCTCACGGGTGTCTAGCCAGCGCAGCGCCACGGGCCGCACGCGCTGCTGGCTCATCCCCCCACAGCCACCTACCCGAGTGCAAGTTCCGAGTGCAAGTGCAATTAGTAGCTGTGCAGTAGCAAAAGTGAGCAAGAAGGTGTGAGAATGGGAGGGAGTGCTGGTTGCGAGAGTTGGTCAAGAGTGAAGGCGTGAGAACGGGAGTGAGTTCAGATTAGCACTAGCAGCCAAGTCGTGCCGTGAGTTGAATCGTCTCCGCCGTCTATCACCTACCTATCGATTGGTCAGTATTTCCGTTTCCTTCACTGCAAGATGCCACCGCGTTATATCACCCCGCGTCCTATTGAAATTCTTGTATCTGCTCTACTCTTTCTACATGCCGTGCATGTCATCCTACAAGCTGCCCAGCCCGCCGATCGGCCGATGACGACCATAGACCGGGTGACGATGGCAGAGGCGCGTCAAGATCCAGGAGGAGGGGGCGTCGAGGTGGAGTCAACTGGGCTCGACATGGCGACGTTGACGGAGACCGGCTCATTATCGGCCAGCTCAACGCCCAGTCGATGAAGCGTAAACTTCCTGAGATTAGAGCCGACATGCACGGTGTTTACGCCTTTGACATCTTGGCTCTCTGCGAGACGCACATTTCGCCTAACGAATCAGAAAGACTATTCACGGTGAGCGGCTACCAGTTATTTAAAAAAGATCGTCCCGAAGATACCAAGCTAGCCAGGGGTAAGGGCGGAGTCGCTATTTATGTACGGGACAATTACCGTTGTGAACTTGTAAATGGTCCGGCCAATAACGATGGTTCAAATTTTGAAATTTTGTGGGTGCTCGCACATATAGATAAGAGACAATCGGTGCTCATAGCTCCGCTTACCGAGTTCCAAACACAACTCCCAGGCAGATAGCTAAGGATATGGATGATTTGGAAAACAATATACAGTGCATGCTCGCTCGTCATCCGCGTTCTACGCTTGTCATTGCCGGTGACCTAAATAGGTGTTTGTTGCGAGCAGCACGTAGTAGACGGCAGGAACTGGAGTATTTGTTTGGTATCTACAACATTTCGATCACCAATCGGACGGTCCCAACATAAAGAACTTCGGGTAGTTTGCTTGATATAGTTGCGACAAATAGGCCAGATCTCGTGCGGCGTGCGGGTGTTACTAGATGCCATTATGGAACCCCTCATGATTTTACCCGTGTTATTTTAGCTCATGAACCACGTGATGTTTCAAAATCTACGTTTGTCGTCAAGCGACTGTTCAATAGAATTGACCGCGAAGCTTTTAACATTCGTTTGTATGATTTTGATTGGTCTCAAGTGTACAATGCCGTCACTTCCGATGATAAATGGTCCGCGTTCCGTCATCTGTTTGTATTTAATCTTGACCTAGTTGCGCCTTTGCGCCGAGTTGCCGCGCAGCAGAAGAGAGCACCCCCGCTGTCAGCTGACACGCGCCGACTACTGCAGCGCCGCAGTGCGGCACTCTCCGGAAACGACCGCGCAGAGTATGGCAGGCTCAATAGGCAATGTAGTTCGGCTATCCGTAGTGATTGCGTTTCTCAATACACTGGAGAGATCAACAGGGGAGGAAGAGGCAGTTTGTGGCGTGTACTACAGCCAGTAATAGGGTCCAAAAAGGTAAGAATTTCATTCCGAACATTTCACCAGATCAACTGAACGATTACTATGCTTCGATTGGGCCTGCCACCTCCAGGAGCGTGCCGCCTGCCACGGTCAAGGTTTCCACGCTGCTGCCCCGTGTGACGACGAACGCGTTTAAAGTTTATCCTATTGATTTCAACACTTTTTGTATGACTCTAGGTACGATGAAAACTTATAAAACTACAGGACTAGATGGTATTAGCGTTTCTATGCTTCAGACTTTCTTTTATGGCATCGGATATCCCCTTCTAGACGTGATAAACTCCAGTCTCGTCACCGGTCGCGTTCCAGCAGTGTGGAAGCACGCCCTTGTCACGCCAATCCCCAAAACCAAGGTAGTTGCGGCGCCATCCGACACACGACCCATTTCGATACTTCCGGCCATCACAAAAATCGTAGAACGTGTTGTGCAGAGACAGCTTTACCAGTACATTCAGGAAAATTACTTGCTTTCGGACGCACAACACGGTTATCGAAAACAACATTCTACCGAATCAGCACTTCATGTAATCACCGACACAGCACTACGAGCAATGGATCGCGGTGAAATTTCGATTATGGTACTCCTAGATCTCTCAAAATGCTTCGATGTCGTCCCACATTCCAAATTACTCGAAAAACTAGAAGCCTATGGAATACATACGGACTGGTTCCGCAGCTACCTCGCCGGCCATACACAGCAGGTGCAGATGAGCGGACACGAGTCCGGCGCGGGCCGGTGCAGGGCCGAGCTGTGCAGGGGCGCAGCCGGATGCGTCTGTTGGGCTGGGGGAGGCAACCTCTCAAAAACTAAGGCCATCACAACTGGAATTTTCCAGGGGGGAGCGCTTTCTTGTATTTTGTACGCGCTGTATGCTAATTATCTGAGCATGTGCATCGGCGACGACGTGACTACTGTGACGTACGCTGATGACTCATCCCTGATCATTAGTGGCAAAAAGCGGGACTTGAATTTAATCATCCAGCGCATGGAAGCCACCCTCAGCTCTGCCTACCAATGGTTCTGCCACAATGGCATGAAGGTAAACACCGCGAAGACGCAGATGATTGTCCTCGGCACGCAGGCCATGCTCCGTAACCTGCCACCGGTCACTCTAAATTTGTGTGGAACAACTATTTCGGACTCACGAGCTGCAAAATGTCTCGGCCTCACCATCGATCGTGACCTCACCTATCAGGCTCACATTGACGCGACTGCCAAAAAAGCAACAGGTATTCTCATGGTCCTAATTCATGCGCGTCATGTCATACCACATTCGGCTCTAAAACTCATAGTAGAATCGTTAGCAGTATCAGTTGTCCGATACTGTATCTCTGTGTATGGCTCGGCGGGCGTGACACAGGTGCGACGCGTGCAGAAGATAATTAACTTCTGCGCGCGAGTAGTGACTGGGAGGCGGCGTTACTCCCACATCTCTGATGCGCTGGAGCAGATGGGCTGGTTGCGCGCGTGTCAGCTGACCACCTACCATACTGTCTCTTTTCTGGAACGTGTACTAGTGTCAGGGCAGCCCGCCACCCTCCGTGCGAGCATTGGTCCCCGGGGCCGAGAATTGCACGGGCGCGAGACCCGACGCGCCGACCATCTAACCCTCCACCAAATAAGGACGGAGTCGGGTCGCCGGAGGCTGTGTTACCGGGCTGTCCTGGCACTTAATGAGACGGGACTCGCTCCCGGAATTCCCCAATTCAAGGTGAAATTGAAGGCGGGGATTTTGGCAACAGGGGATGGTGTGGCGTGACGGTGAACTCTGTGGTGCGGCGAGGCTGTTGGTGTTTATGTGTGTATGTTTTTATGGTGTGTTTTTATTTTTAATTGATCGTACACCTACTTTCCATTTTATCGCTTTCAGTATTCGACGTGGCATTGTGAAAAACCGTTTTACTAACCATGTGAATTGGACCCCTGCCGAATAAATGAGTTTGAGTTTGAGTGTAGGATCGCAATATCAGTTGAAGGGGGGGGCAGCCGTGGGTCGATCTACCTGGTGTACCCCAAATACCAATTTATCCCCGGATTTGGGCCACTTTATTGTGCCATCTTGAAAAAAGCATTAATTTCAGAAATATTACTTTCTTTTTCCAGTTTACCATGAACTTGGCCTATCCGGGGACAAATAATGAAGAAATGTTAATTTTAAAAACTACTGCCGAATGTGGAGAATCCACTTCGTGCTGAAGCGACTTCTTCCCCTTTCCTTTCGCATTGTGACTAATTCCATTATTGTTTTCATGATATATTTATATATATATATATATATATATATATATATATATATATATATATATATATATATATATATATATATATATATATATATATATATATATATATATATATGCATATATAGGTATATATATAGATATATGTATATATATATATATATATATATATATATATATATATATATATATATATATATATATATATATATATATATATATATATGTGTGTGTGTGTGTGTGTGTGTGTGTGTGTGTTACTTTAAATTTCCTTTGATCAAAACGGATGAAAAACAGTACGAAAAGAAACAACATGCAACCATCATAGCAAACTCCACATTGCGATCAGTGCTAAATGATCAGTGTAATTATTGATTGGAGACAACTGAAAGTAGGATTGTGTGTGCTAGTTCAATTTATCAAAGCGGACAGTTACCACGAATACTAAGGAATACTTACAGGAACCGCGAGAATATCGTCACCACTCATTATACATTTTGCGCTATCTTACACCTACCCAGGTTGAACACGAGAAGTATGTCGTACTCGACATTCATGTAGCATTGCTTCAATTTTTAATGGGTTTGACTTCCAAAATTTGGGCGGGACTGGCTGCCAAATTGGGGGGGGGGGCTGAGCTGCAGGTTGGAGAGCTGGAACCCTCCCAACTAAATAGGATTATACAGCCCTGGATGCTCTGTAGGCATAATTGTACTTCTTGTTGTGATGTTAGTATGGTCGAATATGGTCAGACTGCATTGGTGTCATGTTTGATGGCATTCAGTACATTCAGTAAGTGTTGTAAGTAACCACCAGAATTTCTGAAGTAAAATTACGCCGTTACACTGAAATAAGCTACGACACTATGGTGATCATATATGCTCAACCCTTGTTAAGTAAGCTACAAGAGCTGCATTGGAGAGCTACAAATGTGCAAGTTGGAAAAACAAGTTTTCATCATCTGACGTTTATTTCGTTGTTCCATCCCATCATTGTTCTATTGTGCACTGCTTAGTGCAGTGCAGTAATGTACAATAGTGTGCGATATGCAGGGAACCGAAAACGTGAATAATGAAGCCACAGGAGGCTTGTCAAGATGTTCATGTTTTCGGGGATGCGCAATACCTTGAACTTCGTGAAGTTTATTAAGGTAAACTGTAAGACTGACATCAATAAGTATTTTTCTCAAATATTTCTTTTTGTGTGAAGGAAACGTTTTTATATCGCTCTTTTTATTTCCTTGTTCGATCCCCCCGTAGTTTTCCAATGGGAGAAAACTTACTCGAAATCCATGGGTTCTGAAAATCGCAAAATCATAGAAAGCCATCAAAAACGGTTAATATGGGATATTTAAAAGCAAAACGTTTTGTTGTCTGACAGCCAAATCATGCCCGTTTGTATTTCTCCATCAAATTGAACAATTTCAATGGGCTATAGGTCACGGAAGGTTACGAGGTCATGGGGTCACGAGGTCGAACGTGAGACATATTGATATTTTATCACGGATATGTTTTTTTTCATCATTTGTCTTCTCAAAGATGCATAATATGTCACACGTCCTCCTCATTATCGATGGGATATCTGTCACCAAAGATACCCTTGTTGTGTGACCTCAAAATACTGCCGGAGGCTATAACTCCGAAACCGTTGGTTAGATCGGGCTAAGACTTGTTCATGAGCGTTCAGAGCGTAAGACTGTATGCCAATTTTTGTCCACATACAAATTTAGTGGTTGTAAAATTTAGTGGTTGTAAAATTTAGTGGTTGTAAAATTTGAAAATGCTTGGTCGATCTGTCGTAGGACGCATCAGCTAGAGAGGATCACTGACAACTGAAAATGGTCACAGCGTTAGAGAGGACTGCACTGCGATGCTGAAGAGGCTTGGAAAGGGTCCATGTGAGAAGAACAGAGCCTCTGAGATCTAAAGAGAGTCCCCAATGGCGAGCGCTGGTTGCGAAGAATACTGAGAGAGCCAGTTTCAGAGCTGAAATGTCCTTGCTTGCCCGAAAGACTGTCGAGGACTGGGGAAGTTCCCTGAGAGCTAGAGCGGACCCGGCTGTGATGCTTCTGAGGTTTGGGAGGAACACTGAGGGATGAACAGCCACCTAAGAGCTGAGGAGTGTTTCGATAGCTGGCGATGTTTGCTAGAAATTGTGAGGCTGTCTCGGAGCTGCAGAATTCCCCTGAAAGCCCGACAGGTTTGTCGAGGACTACAAATAGCCAATGCAAGTTCGAGAGGGCACCTGACGGGTGTATGGTTGCTCAACCATCTCCTCCAAACCTCCAAACTTCCAAACTTCCAAACTCCAAACTTCCAAACTTCGTCCATACCAAACTTCCTTGGCACTTGTAGGGCTGGATACTTCTCAATGCCAGTGGAATCAAAGTTTTTATTTTATAGTCATATTTTCACATTAAATAAGGAAAATGACAAATTATCATTAGCAGGGTACCAAACCAGGGGGTCCGGACCTCCCGACCCACCCAGGATCTCCAGCCATGGGCACTTACCTACCTATTATGAGGAGGAACGTGAACAATATCATGAGCCCAAAGATCAGACCAAACATTTGGTCAGACCAAGCCTGGTTATGAATTGGGACCAGTTCATCATACCAGTACAGATTGGAGAGCTGGTTTTGAGATGCTCAGTTGGGCCAAGCAATACTAATTATCATATTTGTTTTAATAAATTTCACAAGTCTCTATCTCCTTGGATATCGCATTAAATGTTTCTAGTTTTGCATACATTGTGAACCATATACCAAATGTGTTCCAAAGCAGGCTGTTTGGAGAGGGCGATAGCTGAGAAGGATCACATCAGTCTTATATCCCACCGTTCCTGAGCTCTTAGTTGAGCTTTCGGCCCCAATATTTTTCACCTCACGTACCTAACTAAGCAGGCGGGTTATTTGTTCCTACCCCACAATGCTGCACAATCCCTCAATTTCAGGAATCAATGGAAACTTTTTGTGTGAAACATGACCCGATGTAGCTCGGAAGTGAACTTCAGCACAATTTCCTCTGACGGTACAATGCACTACACAGAAACGCTTTCGTTCAGGCCGGCTTGGCCGGCTACTCTGCGCTTCTTATGAAACGAGAGCGCAATATATGACGACATCTGTCAGAGGCCTGTCTCATTGATGCGTACTTTAGATTAGTGATATAGTTGTTTCAAATTGAAGGTGTGAATCTAAACTTAAGTTTGCACGATAATTACAAATCACGCACGAGTTTTTTCGTGCCAAGCTTTTCATTTTGTTATTTTCCAGTGGATAAGAGCATCGTTTCGTATCATAATATGATTTTTTAAAAAGAGTTTTCAGCTCTACTCAGTTGAGGCACTGCCCTAAATGTCTTAACTTGCCTTAATGGTTTTGGGCCGTTATGAATTGGGATAGCGGTCTTTGCTATCTATAGCATATAATCAAGGACAAGTCCTCGAAACGTGTTCCGAAAATTGATGTGCCTGCCCGTAAGGGCGGCTTCTGATCCTGCCAGAGCTGCGGGGCGAGCTGAGCTGCGAAGGCTGCACATGATGCGGTGTGAGCACGACGCAGCGAAGGTGGTGTGCATTCGCCACCTGCCACCTGCCACCTGCCATGCGCCACCTGCCACCCAGCACTTCCGGAAATGATCAGCATCCCTGCGTGAGGCTGAGCAGACAGCTTTTGTCTACCTCCGACTGGACTCGAGTCTCATAGATCTCATAGCCAATCATGATCCGCTGCGGGGATAACACATTTTGCCAGTGAATGTGTTTTTTTTTCGTCGGTTAATTCCATGTGGCATGGCAAAAACCAGTTTTGGCCATCCTGATTTTGAGCATCGGCGCACGGCGCGGTGCGCGGCGCACGGCGCTGCACGTCGCACCGGCGCACGGCGCGGTGCACGGCGCACCGGTGCACGGCGCATCGGTGCGCGGCGCACGGCGCTGCACGTCGCACCGGTGCACGGCGCATCGGTGCACGGCGCACGGCGCGTCGCACGGCGCGATCCAGCAGCGAGGCGACGGTGTCGGTGCCGGTGTCGGTGACGGTGTCATTTCCGACACGTCAGGCAATGCGCCGACACCGTCGCCTCGTGGTGCGTCACAAATCTGACCGAGCCAGTTGTCAGCTGACTCTCCCAGTCGTGGGCTGTGCGACCGCGTGAAGCGACTCGAACTTTGTCATCCAAGGACAGGGGAGACAAGTGCAGACTGCCAGTCTAACCGACTGGGTTGCTGGAGCGACGAGGAAGTGTTTCAGCTCAGGTGTCCTAGCACATTTGTGCATGGACCAAGGTTTTATTTAGCATAAGACGCTCGGGCTCATAGAGCTGCAGAGGTGCAAAAATGTGCCAATCGGATACTCTCTCCTGATTCTATAGGCCAGTTTTGCTACTTATCACATGCCGCCCTACCTAGTGCATTTACCTCTGTATGCGTACATTCCAGTGCATAGTACCGCCATTGAGGATGCAGATCACTACCTAATTACTCTCGGGAGTGCAAACATTGATTTCCCTCAGTCACTGATTTATTGGTGATAAGAAATATTACAATGAATATAGATGCACATAAAAACAATGCATTAGCAAGCTTAGCGTGATGAAAAGGTGCAGCATGACAACAAAAGTTCAAAATTGTATTGACACACTGGGTATGCTAGAACTGTAATATGTCAACCAAGAATGTCAAATCAGTGTGCCTACAGAACATACCAATTTGTGTTACAACACACTTCAGTTCCTAAATGTGAATGTAGATAAAATGTCAAAGATGCCAGAACAAGCTGAGGTTGTTAAAATCGTAACATTACAATAAAGCCTCCGAAATTGCATTGCAACACCATGGGTTGCAGGGTCGTCGATTTGTATCCTTTTGTGGGGGCCAGGGCCCCACCAATGTTGATCTTGCCCCCCCCCATGTTGATTTGGGCCCCCCAATAATCTATGCTATTTGTATGCTGATAAAAAAGTTGAAGGAAAAAAGAAGAAAAACACTATGCAAAGTACATAGAAAATGTAGTTGATGTTAACCAGCACATTTTGTACTGAAAAGAAACAGATTTGGATTAGATAGTGGACTGACTCTCCACCTTTTGCTACAAAATTCAAAATGGTGTGCAAAAAAAAAAAAAACAATCGCTGCATTTCCCTCCACTGTGGAAGGACAACTTACATCATAAAATGTTGAGATTAGCTGATGATATACAAAGCTGATATACAAACTATAATTATCTTCAACAGCCCACTCATCACACTATCAGCTTGATATTTACCTGGTACCTAGGCACCTAGGTACATGCTGCAGAAAGACTTAGACGAGCTTGTGAAGTAGTCCGAAAAATGGCAAATTAAATTTAATTTTGATAAGTGCAAAATCATGCATGTAGGTAGGCAGCATATCAAGGTTCCGTACTTGATGGGTGGCCAAGTACTATCAGTGACTCAGCAGAAGGACTTAGGTGTTATGTTGAACACAAAATTTGGGGCATCAGAACAGACCAAAGAAGCCAGGAAGAAGGCACTAAGAAAGCATGGGGCAATAAATAGGAATGCATCATACAAAAGTGAGGAAGTCATCAGGAAGCTTTACTGTGCATATGTCAAGCCACATTTGGAATACTGTGTCCAAGCTTGGTCCCCTAGTTATGAAAAAGATTGTTCGAATTTAGAGAGTACAAAGGAGGGCAACAAAAATGGTTAATGGTATTGGTATGGGCAACCTGGCATATGAGGAAAGATTGAAGAAATTGAATATGTTTTCACTTAGATATAGAAGGCTAAGAGGAGATCTCATCGAGGTCTTTAAATTTGTTCATGGTCAGGAACAGGGAAACATCAGGGAAATATTTGAACTTAACAGAAATGATGCTATTAGAGGTCAGCTATGGCCCACATGACTTCCAAAGAAAACCTTAAAAGGTACACCAAAGGGTAATATTTACCTTTCGGCCGACACATACTGCCAAGGTTAGTGATTTGTAAAGAGTTGCCTATACAATGTCGCATATATTTCATGACGTCATGGCCGAAAAATTGGCTTCGGAAGATTCTGTTTTTCCGGTTAGGTTAGGTTAGGTTAGGTTAGATTATATTATGCTATGATACATTTTATATATTATGCTACATTATCTTAGTCTAGGTTAGGTGGTAATCTTTACCGACATCCGACTCCTGTGACGTTACTTCCCTGACTCCTGTGACGTCACTGTTCCCCACTGTACACCTCTTTACAAATCACTAACCTTGGCAGTATGTGACGGCTGACCCACCAAAGTTCGCCTTCAAGCCTTGGTGACGTCACAGCTTTTTCCTCATTGCAGAAATTGGTAGCATCAGGCATGTTTCAATTTTGCTGCGCATGGGGGGGGGGAAGTTATTTCTTTAAGGCGTGCCGGACCATAAAGGTCATTGGCGCCGCCTTTAAAGCGAGTACGTTATATGCCTGTCTATAAAAGCGAGTGTTTGCGATCAAGGTGCAGGCAGGTGGACATTTACGTTAAGGGAATTTTACGTGATAGTTTGTGTGATATTTTAGGTGCTGAAGGCGGAGGCTGGGATTTGGACATCTCCCTGATGTCTAAATGGCATTAATTTTACTTTACTCCTGCACAAAATAATTTGTAGTTTGGGTGGGGGCGGGGCTACGCATGAAACATACGAAGTTTATGCATTGCCTATATATGTTTTGCACGTTATATGATTTTGTCTCGTCAAAATGGAGGACTACCCTGTATTTGTATTTTGCATGCTGGCGCAGCTAGGCATAGTCCGAGAATGCTTTCATTGATGCGTTTGAGTGAGGAAAGACAATACCACTCATCAATAATCAGTAATTAGCAGCAATATAGTAATTACGTGTTTGAAGTTGCAAATTTCCTGTCTCCCTCCTTGAACAAAACAATTGGGTATAGCGGCCACCGGTCGTGATGTCTGTTCTTCAGAGCATCCAAAACCCTAGCATCGAAAGATAAAAAGTAAAAGTAGAAAATCCTAGAATCTCAAGCTAGAGAATGTGGTCGACAAATATGACGGAGGTGAGACATTTGTGGTGCAATTGCGCGCGATGTTTGATCCGGTGGTCAAACTCATGTGGCGTCGCGCTGCATCATTTTTTATACTTCACACCCGATGTGTCTGCAGATTAGTGTGATTTTAAGTAGTTAATTCTTACTGATATTTAATTCCCAAAGAAACAATAGAGGAAGAAGTTGGCAGGTAAGCTTCAACAAGTGCAGTCCATGCCTTTTTCTGATTTTTGCACGGTGTTTCTATATTAATGCCAGATACCTAACTACCTACCTACCATATTTGAGTATTATTGTGCTTTAAGGTGGTAACAAGACAAGTTTTTACACACATTTTCCTTCATACAGCAAACGAATAGGTTAGTTTTGGAAGTAAATTTGTGCTTTAAGGTGTTTTTTGAATTCTTGGAATTTATCATTCGAATGCAATGTTTATGAATGTGACTAAGATGATGGGGGCCATTCATTTTCTGTGCAAATGCTTACTTTTCAGGTTGTGACCAAAATAACAACAAAAAAGAGGCTTTGAGTTAGGTAACATAGCATAAAAAGAAATGTATTTTTATTTAAAAAATCAGCATAGCCAAACCTAACCCAGCCTAACCTGCCTTTGGAGAAAAAAAAAATCACAAACATAAAATTAGAAAAAGCTAAAGCATTTTATTTTCTGAAGATTTTCAAAATTTTAAAACCTAACCTAACCTAACCTAACATGAGTTGCTCTTGAATACAAAATTATTTGTAAATTTGCAGTTTAAGGTGTTTTTATAAATTTGTTTGAATTTTTCTTCAGAATACTATGTTCATGAAGGTGACTAAGATGAGGGGACCACTTATCTTCTGTGTAATCGCTTTTTTTTTGTATTGGAAAAAATTGATAAATTTTCGAACTTAAAAAGCCTTAACTAACCTAACCTAACCAAACCTAACCCATTTGTTTGCTTTATGGAAACAAATATGTGTAAAAACTTGTCTTGTTACCACATTAAACCAGAAAAATACCGGTTTGGTTAGGTTAGGCTAGTTTAGTTTTTTAGGTTGGAATTTTTTTTCTCCAGTTTTCTAAAATTTGTTAAAAATCGGATATTTTTTCCTTCAAAAGCAGCTGACGTTAGGTTAAGCTGGGTTTGGTTCGGTTTTCTAATTTAGAAAGTTTTCAGAGAATATATTGCTTAAAATTGTTTTCTTTTTTTTCTCCAAAGGAGGTCAAGATATACTAGATTAGGTTATGTTTGTTATGGTTATTAGGTTATCGTATGGATTCACTAATGAGTGAATCCATATCATTCCCACTGGAGTCTAAAAGCTCCATCACAACCTCCCGCATATCGTATATCACAAGAGCCCATCTCGATTATACTGCTCACTTAAGACACTATAGAAGTCAATTAATGAAAGTGTTACTCCATTACCTGCATTGTTAACGCAAACAGAAAGAAGTCCTTTGAGCCATATGTAATGTCCTTCACAGTGCTGCTCCATCCACCTCCAACTCCAGCCCTGACCAAACTTCAGGAGCGCATTCATCTCCAAAGCAGCCTGCGGAACAAGGTATGTATTGCAGCAAGAGTACTATGATCTGAATTCCATGGTATCCCTGTTGCCTAATAGTCCATCCTTGCCTATCCATGTAGGAGATGTTTGACTTTCCTCAAACTGTCTGGAGAACTTTGGAGTTGAAATCACGTGTGAGTGATGAAACGGATGAGCTATTCCTAATGCTTATGTTGGAGAATTGCATGGCACAGTAGCATGCTGAATGGGAGGGACATTGTGGACAGTTGTCTCCTGACAGGTTGTGGGGCCCCCAATAATCGTGTCGAGCTCCTGAAAAAAATACGCCAGTCTCCTTAATAATCCCGGTTGGGCCCCCAATAATCGCACCGGAGCCCCGTAGAATCGCACTGGGGCGAAAAAGTCGCGCAGGGGCTTCTGAAAAGGACGCTGGGGCCTCAAACGTTCCCACCTGGACCCCTGAAAATCACGCTTGGAGCTCGAAAGAGTCGTGCTGGGGTTCAAGAAAATCAGGACGGAGGCCACAAACGGTCGGGCCGGGGCCCCGGAAAGTCACGCTGGGCCTAGGGGTACCAAGAATTCTCGCCCGGATCCCTGAAAATCACGCTAGGGGCATGACAGGTCGCACCAGGGCTTCAAAAGTATCATTGTGATGACCCAACAAATGAAGCCGGGGCAACGAAAAGCAGTCCCGACATGGAAAATTACTCTGGGGTCCCAATAACCGCTCCAAAACCCACAAAGCGTGTTTGGCCACAAAAAACGTGTCCTAGCCACTAAAGCTCGAGCTAGTGATCCCAACAAGTGATCCCAGGGCCCCCAAATATCGCGTTCGGGGCCCAAAAATTCCGTCGGTAATCCCAAAATTTAGTGTCGGTAATCAAAGGCGAACCGAGTTTCGCAAAAAAAGCGGCAGGGCCTTAAAATATGCGCTGCAGCTCGAAATAAACACACCGGGAGCGCTAAATAAAAAGCGCAACGGAGGCCCTCGAGGGACACCAGGGCCATGAGACCGCACGGGGCCTCAAAAACAGGCTGGGCCCTCAAAAAGGGAATTGATCGTAAACAAGGAACAAATAGACCGGACACTAAATAAACACATCGGCGTCTTCGAAAACGCGCCGATACCACACAAATATAATCGGTGTATAAAAAGGCAACAAAGCTGTAAAAAATATCCGGGTCTCAAACATGTGCCGGGCCCCTAACAAAAATTGGCTGGAGCCCTAAAACACATCCATAGAAGAAGAAAAACGCAGCGGGTAAAAAAGGAACACCTAGCCAGGGTCACGTCTCGGTAGCCAATCTGGGAGCTTATTTAACCAAAGGGATGAGGTGCATCAAAGCTCAGTGTATCTACGGATTTCTTAATCACGAGAAAATGTGGGAAGAATAGAACTAATACATCGAATTGAATTTTTTATTTTTTTGTTCCAGCGAGCCGCCATACCAGGCATTCAACATGTCAAATGTGGCACAAGACTATCATGTAACAGTAATTAGCAAAACGTGGGAGGCCTAGCAGAAACCGGAGAACCGCACGTAGAGTGGCGATTGCGCCGACTGCGCAAGGCGGGTGTGCACGTGCACGAACGTTGGCGTTTTGGCGACCGGGCGTTTTTAATTGGAATGTCTGATATTGCCAAATTTTACATTTTTGAGTGATTTGTTCAGGTGCACTTTCAGCAGTGTGAGGTGACTTTTCAAGGGATTCCAAAAGAAAAACCTTCAAACAGGATGGGGGGAGTTAGGGTTGAAATCCGGTCATTCAGAAATAATGGTGGTTGATTTGACCCCCTCCACCGGACAGTTTATTCGGTCACTAATTATTATATAACAAAAATATAAAGAACCCTCTTTGAAAAAATATATTGGAAATCCGGGGACTTTTTTAAATGAGGATAGTTGGGCACCTTCAAGTCAGTTTGCCTCCTCTCGCAAATCCTAGGTACGCCACTGCCATGGCATGACATAATTTAACCTGTTGATGGCTATGATCCGCCGCAATAGACGGTGTACTCTGCGCCCCCGGTCCGCCACAGTGGACGATGTGCTCCGCAGCCCCGATCCGCCACAATGGACGGTGTACTCCACGGCCCTGATCCGCCACAGTGGACGGTGTGCTCCGCGGCCCCGGTCCGTTACAATGGACAGTGAACTCCACGGCCCTGATCCGTCACAGTGGACGGTTTGCTCCGCGACCCTGATCCACCACAGTGGATGGTGTACTCCGCGGCCCTGATCCGCCGCAGTCGACGCTATGTTTCGCGACCCTAGTCCGTCATAGCAGGTGTGCCCCACGGCACCGGTCCACCACAATGGACGGTATACTCTGCGACCCGGGTCTGCCACAGTTGATGATGTACTCCGCGGCCCTGGCCCGCCACAGTGGACGGTGTGCTCCGCGGCTCCGGTCCGTTAAGGTGGACAGTGTGCTCCGCGGCACCGGTCCGCCAGAGTGGACGGTGTGTTTCACGACTCTGGTCCGCCATAGTAGGTGTGCTCCACAGCCCCAGTCCGCCACAGTGGACGGTTTGCTCTGCGACCCTGGCCCGCCACAGTCGACGTCAGGGTCGAAAAACGGGGTTTTCCTGGATTTTTGCCATCCATAGCATTATCCTCTTCGCAAAATTATCCTCCATGTTGTTTCCTCCATGCGTTTTCAACGTGGACGTCCGATGGTGTTGTTCGACAACGAATTGCCCTGTGGTAAAGTGCTCAAGATTCACCTGAAATTTCAGTGATATTCTGATGCCAAGGTTTGAAGGAAAACATCCTCTCCGTATTCCATCACTCAGAAGTTGTCCTCTCATCACCCAGGATTGTAAAGTATAAATCCATCACGGCTTTCCATCATCTTTCCGAGCAGCTTTGTGTGCATTAGTTGTCACTTTCTCCGCATTCTACCGTTCACCTTACCATTAATAGGTACCAATGTCACCCATGCATTATTATTTCCCAATTCGTCACAGCCATTGCATCTGATTGAGACGCAGCTGCTCTTGTTGTGCATTTCGAGCGATGAATATTGATGCCATCACCAATTCTGTCAGCAAATTCTGTCAGCAGCGAGACTGACTTTACTTCTACTAGGGTAATGATTACAGGTACTAACAGCAGCGCGGCCAGAAATGCCTTGGGGTGCGGCATCCTTATGGCCTTATTCTTATCCCTCGCACCTATATGAAGACTCCTTACGTCTGTCATGTGTTCCTACTGTCCGACATTTTGCACCTCTTTATATTTGCCCTTCATATGCTTTATATTTGCTTTATATGATAAGGTCCGGTCACACGAAGTCGGGTCATCTCGGATCATTGTACACACAATGTCATGGTGTACTACTTCGGTGGCTCTAAAACTGAATTAAAATTTCAATTCACAAGGAGCAGAAGCATTCGCATAAGACGACATTGCGGGTGCGATGTCGCTGAGGCAGCTGACGCGCACAAAAATCCAAACTCCACACACCAGACGGCAGTGTTGAATATGCATAATACTTGACCTGACCTAACACCATTGACCTTGTCACATATTTGAAAGCCGAATGTCTATATCATTCTATCATCATGTTCTGCACGAAAAGTTCCCCCTTACTGCGATAAGAAGAAAGAATTTGACCTGACCTCCGTTTAGTAACCTTGGCTTTGATTACAATTTTGGGAAAGCAGAGTTATTTGATTTGATGAAAGAACAGTATGATCTGGATTTGGTGTTGCTATGCTGGAACCACTGCGAATCTCGGCATTTTGAGGATTTGGGAATATTATCCTCCTTGATCCGTCCCAAGTCAATTTCAAGGGGAATTATAAATCAAATTGGTGAATGAGGTCAAGAAGGCAAATATGGTGGGGTCCAAGCACCACCAAAGGTATAGAAAACTCCGCACTTAACGTTTTGGAGGGAAAGGATTACAAGACTAACAGGGCTGCAGTAAAAATGCCCCTATTGCGACACACCTGTTGCGGGACCATTCCATTGAAAACTGCTTTGATTTCTGCCATTATTCCCACTTTCCGAAGTTTTGTACTTTTTATTTCCGACTCTAGCAAAGGAACCACTCCAGCCGACATATCCATTTCAAAGCCGTCGGATGGCACTTCTGGGAATCTCCTGGGCTGACCTTTTCGGACTCCTTGCCCGTGACCGGAGAGGCATGTACCCGGTGTGTCCTACTCTTGCTCTTGGCTGCGCCATTGGGTACGGGTGGAGTTTTTAGATTGTTGTAAAAAAAAGTAGTAGGACGATTGCGCTGATTGATGTCTATGATGAGTAAGCAGATGCGAGGCAAATATATTTGTGTTTGACGCTCCGTGATGCGTTTCTCAGAAAGGACTTACGGTGTTCTGTTCAGAATATATGCCTAACCTTGCCATGCCTTGAAACATAGGTATGCGGCAGCATGATCAGTGACAGATTCCGCGAATTGGACTGACAACACACATATATGTACATTATAATAGACATATCGCATTCCACACTCAATATACATTTATTCACTTTCTAGCCCACAAATTGTACACTATCGCCGAGCCGCCCACTGCCAAGTTGACGAGGTGATGTCAATTCCAAGCCACCAGCGTGTATATACATATATATATATATATATATATATATATATATATATATATATATATATATATATATATATATAATATATATATATATATATATATATATATATATATATATATATATATATATATATATATATATATATATATATATATATATATATAAATTTAGAGTGATGCTGAATTGCATTATTGCATTATTCTGAGGTAGAGATGCTTTGGCCTTTTCTTACTGAGACCTACCATCGCATACGCAACAACATGTAAGTAAGTCGGAAAACAGGTACACAACGTGAATAACATGGATGCATATGCGGGATTATTTATATCACGCTTTATATCAAATGACAGGTCTTGATGAGCTGGATGCACCTTTCACAAGCATGAATGGAAGAGAGCCGTCATTTTCAATGAGAATCATGCCGAAACACGATCCTAATTACCCCCTGCCGAATGGTGTGATGAAATTCTGACCCCACCAGTCAGGCCCGCCATGAATGGTGCCGCCAACCCATCGATCACTGGTCCTTGACTAGGCGAATCGCCCAGTCCCGCCCACGGCACGAGTGGAAGGAATTACACCGAGTTACTCGTTTTGCGGCAGGCAGGGGTTGGCCAGAAAGCTACTCGATTTACACACTTCGGCAGGCAAAGGGTTAACAGCCTTTTACCTGTTTGAACTGAAAACTGTTCACCTGTTCTGCTTACGCTTTTTAGCTGATGACTTCTCCTATAAAGGGCTCCATATGCTGTTGAAGATTGTGGACAATACAAAATAACAATGCAAGGGGTCCCCTGTGTGGTTCCGGCCATCATCGGCCCAGGGGCCCTTCATGCCGGCTCTGAGCTCTCCCCGACCGCCCGAGTCCTTCAACGGCTAGGGGTCCTTTTCGTCGGCGCAGGGGACCTCCTTAGCGATCCAGGGCCTCCTCTGCCAGGTCGGAGGCCCTCTTTCAACAGCGTGGGCCCCCTCCGTCATTTCAGTCTCTTTGACGATCCTGGGCTTTTCCGGCAAACCGGAGGGCCCATTTCAATGTTCGGACTCTGTCCATCAGGTCAGGGGCCCTTTCTCGGCTTGGGCTCTGCCGACAGCCTGGCCTGGTCGAGTTAGAAGTTCAATCCTCGATAAGCTTCAAATATGCCAAAGTTTGAGCTCTCTAAAGGAACATTTGTACCAAAATCGCAATTGTTTTTAGTTGCAAATTGCAAATTTTGCTTTATATGAAACAAAATTATGGTCCTTCCATCTTGTCACTTTTAAAAACTTAACTTTCACGGCTATCGAGGTCACCGTAGGTCACGTGACTTGAGGTCATGAGGCAACTTTTCAATCATTGATCACATATGAAAAATATTACAGGTATTGTATTCCTTGAAACTTTGCGAATTCAAAAATTTCTGGACATTTATATTTTGAATGATATTTAACATAGTTATCGCTCATCAAGCGCAACCTTGCAGTGTGACCTGCCAGAAATACCCGAGGATATAACTCCTGAACCATTGACCTGATCGAAATAAAATTTTAACATGAGGATTCAAGGCATAAGATAACCATATGCACCAATTTTGCTCAAAATCAGAGACATCAGGGTAGACAATCACCCATATTTGCCTGGTCGATTTGTCTTGGAATTCCTCAGCAGGCATTCGAACCATATGTCTTTATATAAAATCATGCAACACATGAACGTCAGCTGATCATCCGACCTACTAACTGATACCTACTGGCCGGTCAATCAATAATGACAGCTTCATGCACAAGTGGTCAGTCGTCACTCGCCAAATGGTGGAAGAAGGGGTCGGGTGCACACCGCCCCTGGCGTCTGAGGTGGCTAGGTGTCCACCACCTACCGGCGCCAGGAGGGGCCAGGTGCCCACCGTCTGCCGGCACCAGGAGGGGTCAGGTGTCCACCACCTACCGGCGCCAGGAGGGGTCAGGTTTCCACCACCAACCGGCCCCAGGAGGGGTCAGGTGCCCACCGTCTGCCGGCACCAGGAGGGTTCAGGTGTCCACCACCTACAGGCACCAGGAGGGGTCAGGTGTCCACCACCTACCGGCGCCAGGAGGGGTCAGGTGCGCCAGGAGGGGTCAGGTGTCCACCGTCTACCGGCACCAGGAGGGGTCAGGTGTCCGCCACCTACCGGCACCAGGAGGGGTCAGGTGTCCACCACCTACCGGCGCCAGGAGGGGTCAGGTGTCCACCACCTACCGGCGCCAGGATGGGTCAGGTTTCCACCACCTACCGGCACCAGGAGGGGTCAGGTGTCCACCACCTACCGGCGCCAGGAGGGGTCAGGTGGCAGTCGTCAGGTGGCGCCAAAAGTAGTCATTTGTACGCTTCCTACCGGCGCAAGAAGTGGTCAGCTATTTGTTGTTCCCTGGCGTCTAAGGGGAATACCTTTTGGGACCGCCACCAACAGAGCCGAAATAGCTCGGCTGGGCACACAGAATCACTAGGTAGACCTGAATTTTTAGGTTTACGAAAAGACATCCGCCATTCCGGAGGACGTTATTGCGACGTTTGTTCTGTAAGCCATTTGGCCTTGGGCTCGGTAGTTGTGGATATACCGGTTTACCTCGTTGATACGTCACCCTTTTTATATGTTTCAGTGTGTGTCATCTCATCAGCAGTCTTGTCGATGTCAAATTATCTTCCGAAATATGTCAAATGGCGGGTTTTCGCGCACACTGTCTTCTAAGTTATTCTACAACTTAAGTTTGGGTTCAAGGAGAGCTCTTACGCCACTGAGCTGAGTATTGGTTGGTTATTGGTTTTACGACACGTCGACCGTTGAGTCATATAGCGTCGCCAATCTCTCACGCCGATTAGTCGCGGGCGAAGAGTAGCGACAGGTGAGGCTCGAAGAGCTGAGTATTAATCTGCCGGCTGGTCAAGCTTCCCGATGTACTCAGCCCAATGTGAACCGGCCGATGTTTGATTTGACATGACTTTTTCGCTGTCCATGTAATGAGGTCAATCAGTATTTGTGTTTGATTATAAGCTTCTGTGTTGCCATCCCGTAATTATTATTCCTGTTCTGTTTCAGAGCAGTTTGATTCACAGCTCGGTTCACGTTGGCAATGGCAATACCATATATTTGGGGAACTGTTGCCGTGAACAGCCGTGCCAGTTTCGACTTTTTCTTTGTGAAATCCTCGAGGCAGTTCATGCACAGTGAGACGCAAATATTTTGCCAACGCCTGTACCTAGTAGCAAGTAGGGCGCTCTGGTCTTTGTCTGGTTGCTCGGGTGTAATTAGAAGCAAGATGAAGACGGCGTGACAGTTGACACCCATCAACTCTCGCTGGCGGCATGTTCCCAGCAGGCAAGGGTCACCATCCGTGACCTACCGTGAAGCACCTCTTGGGAGCAAATTAACCGCTGGTCTCGGCGAGCGCGGCTCTTGTTCGGCTGACCAATCAGCGTCCAGTTCTGGCCGAGTGCAGTGAGCCCGAGATTCTGGGCGGCCAGCATTTACCGTGTGTGCAGGTGGCGCCACCTGCGAGCCGTGTTCCGCCGCCAGGTTGGTTCGTCCCGTCCGGCGACCGTCAGCCGTGATCCTTTGTCCGTACACCGCCGACCTTGGCTCGTCCAGGCGGCCGGAAAAAGCCCACCGTGAACTGCGCCCGCAGAGCGGTCATGTGCAGCACACAATTATCTGCTTAGAGGTTGTTGCCGTTCCGTCCCCGGCCGACGCATCCAAAAGTTGCTAAGGTTCTGCAAGCTTTCTGTGTGAGAGTCGGGTCGGGAGGCGGATTGCAGCTTCGATGCGCGATGGATCCAGAAGCGAATCCTGTCTCTACTGACACCGTCTCAGTGTGTCCCAGACGACGAACTTCACTAGCGTACTAGGAATGTATTGAGACGAGTGGGGGCCGATTCAAACGGCCAAGTCATGCTGTGACAGCATTTTGACAACTTGGCGGAGGGGGAGGGGGGGGAGATCAATTTGGGGGGATTTCTGTAAACCTGTGGTTGCGGTTCTTGTCATCGACAAAAAGCTGTATTTCTTGGTATTGTGTAATCCTTCGGGAGGTTACACGGGGTCAGTACAAATTTCCTGAACATCAATTCCTCTTTGAATCACGTCAAGCAGCCGACGTTTCACAGATGCAGATGCGTAAATCATGGCAAGTGGTGCAGTAGTATAAATCATGGAAGTATGTTAACCGCCCAGTTTGTATCACTAGCTACTTGCGCTGCATCTCTGGTTGCGGGCGAAGGCCTAACTTCCGAGAGTCCATTTCCATGGAAATACAAGGAGAGGTGCAATGAGCGACTCGACCAGCCCAGATGCGGCCCGCTGCATTGTGTTGTAGTACTACATGTTGTAGGGGAGATACAGAGGGGAACTATGTGCATGTGACCCCACCCCCGTGGAAGGTGGTGCCCCTCCGGCCGAGAAAGGCGCCCATGCATGGAGGCTCGAGTGCACCCCTTCCTCTCGCCGTACAACGGATTGTTCAGCCAAGGTCGCCCCTTTTAGAGGCGAAGGCGCCCCCTTTGATACGAAAAGACGCCCCTCCGAGGAAATCTGCTCCTTCCGATGGAAATTTCTGGATCAGCCACTAACATGTATACAGCCATGGGTTGGTTGGTTATTGGGATTTAGGGGCGCATCGACTGCAAAGGTCATGCAGCGCCAATAACATAGTCAATCATATCAAGTTTTAAAGCCGAAACTGATTAAAACTACTAAATGCGACACATTATTAAATTAACTGTCATGACGTATAGTATTACCATCCTCGTTTTACAACGTACCTGTCATCGTATTAATGGGGCGTATACATCACAGAAAACTTAACCTCTACAAGGAAGCAGAAAAACTGACCCGATTGTATAAAGGGGGATTCATCCCCCAATACTTCCCGTTGAGAGACTGTAGTGCGCCAGAAGTGACGTCTCCGCTCATGGGCAAGTCTGGGACACCGAACCAATATGTGTTATACTGAGAGGAGAGCGGACAATTAAAAAAAATGTTCTATATTTTACATGTCCGGAACACTAATGTGGCAGTGTAAATTAAAAACCCGCGATGAGAGCACCGTCCGAGCAGGTTATGACGGATTTCTTGAGGGAGCCCCTAGTCATATAGGATACGAGTGTTTGTTATCACAACGGCTGTAAACAGAAATAGATTTGACACTTCTATTCCTATTACACTCAATCATTGTAAACTCGCCGGACCTTCGACACCTTTGAAAATATTTCGATATCTCAACATTCTGATACCGTACGGCAAGCCACGTCGAATGACACCCACACAGGGGCGTCGATTTGTATCCTTTTGCGGGGGCCATGCCCCCCCCCCCAATGCTGATCTTGGCCCCCCCAATGTTGATTTGGGCCCCCCAATAACCCATGCTATTTTTATGCTGATAAAAAGCTAAAGGGAAAAAAAGACGAAAAACACTGTGTTAGGTACATAGAAAACTTAGTTGATGTTAACCAGCACATTTTGTACTGAAAAAGAACAGATTTGGATTAGATAGTGGACTGAGTATCCAACTTTTGCTACACAATTCAAAATTATGCGCAAAAAAACAAAATAGCTAGATTTCCCTTCACTGTGCAAAGAAAACTTACAGCACAAAATGTTAAGATTCGCTGATGATGCATTTTAAACCGGATTGTCTTTTTAAAAAATGTTAAGCCACAAAACAACAATTGGATTGTCATACTGATGTTTGTACACACCACCAATGGCAAAACCACACGCATATGAGCTTAAACAGGAAAAAATCCATTCTTAATTTCCAGTCATTGTCAAACTTGCATTGTCCAGTGAACAACAAGGACAATCGTCATTGAGATTGTGGATATGCAAACTATAATTATCTTCAGCAGCCCACCTATCACACCGTCAGCTTGATATTTACCTAGGTACCTACCTATATGCCCAATGACAATGCATGCATTCAATATTGATATGGGGAAAAACGAGAGCCATGTGTGGGCAAATCTGCCAGCTTATGATACCATGACAGAGAAAAGTCAGCAAGAAGCTGCATGGCCACTGCATTATAATTGGTATTCCAAAAAGAATAAAACAAAGAAAGCTATGGCTCACATGACTTTTAAGCAAACCTTACAGTCATACAAGACCAATGCTATACAAGAAATAGCCTTGACAAGACCAATGTCTCGTACGCCGTAAAAACACCATTATTAAACGCCGCAAAAATACCATTATTTTAAAAGGTACACCAAAGTTTCCTTGAAACCTTGATGACGTCACAGATTTGTATTCGTATATTGCAGAAATTGGTAGCATCAGGCAAGTTTCAATTTCACTGCACATGGGTGGGGGAGTGATTTTTTTCAGGCGTACCGGACCACAGAGGTCATTTGCGCCACCTTTGAAGCGAGTACGTTACATGTCTGACTACAAAAGCAGGTGTTTGCGATCAAGGTGCAGGCATGTGGACGTTTACGTAAAGGAAATTTTACGTTATAGTTTGTGTGATATTTTAGGCGCTGAAGGCGGGGCTAGGATGGGGACATCCCCATAATGTCTAGATGGCAGGGGCGTCGATTTGTATCCTTTTGTGGGGGCCAGGGCCCCACGAATGTTGATCTTGGCCCACCCCCCAATGTTGATTTGGGCCCCCCCCAATAACATATGCTATTTTTATGCTGATAAAAAGTTGAAGAAAAAAAAGAAGAAAAACACCATGCTAGGTACATAGAATATGTAGTTGATGTTAACCAGCACATTTTGTGATGAAAAAAAAACAGATTTGGGTTAGATAGTGGACTGACTCCACCTTTTGCTACAAAATTCAAAATGGTGTGCACAAAAACCAATTGTCATTGTCAAACTTGCATACAATCCAGTCCCGTGAACAACAATCAGTTATCATTGAGAGTGTGGATATACAAACTATAATTAACCTCAACAGCCCACTCATCACACTATCAGCCTGATATTTACCTGGCTGTAGGTGCTGCATGCTGCAGAAAGACTTAGAAGAGCTTGTGAAGTGGTCCAAAAAATGGCAAATGAGATTAAATTTTGACAAGTGCAAAATCATGCATGTATGCAGGGGCGTCGATTTGTATCCTTTTGTGGG
The DNA here is from genome assembly GCA_034440615.1 of Ashinkailepas kermadecensis. Lineage (NCBI taxonomy): Eukaryota > Metazoa > Arthropoda > Thecostraca > Neolepadidae > Ashinkailepas > Ashinkailepas kermadecensis. The sequence continues at coordinate 29,196 of JAOTOM010002932.1, forward strand.
GCTATGGCCCCACCAATGTTGATCTTGCCCCCCCCCCCCAATGTTGATTTGGCCCCCCAATAACCTATGCTATTTTATGCTGATGAGAAAGCTAAAGGGAAAAATGAAAAACACCATGCTAAGTAGAAACATTGATGTTAATCAGCACATTTTGTACTGAATAAAAACAGATTTGGATTAGATAGTGGACTGACTCCACCTTTTGCTGAAAAATGTAAAATTGTGTGCAAAAACAAACAAAATAGCTGGAATTCCCTCCACTGTGGAAGTACAGCTTACATCTTTCTGGGTTGGTTGGTTGGTTATTTGGGTTTACGGCCGCATTGACTGCGTTGGTCATACAGCGCCTATACAACTTTTCTTGTTCCCACCTTAAAGCACAATAATACCCAAAAGTTTCCGAAAAAAATTTACAACCATGTTCACAAAAAAATATCATTTTTTATTCAAAATCAGCTTAGGTTAGGTTCGGCTCGGTTAGGTTTCTTTTTTAAGGTTGAGAATTTTCAGAAAATAAATTAAGTGACATTTTAATTTAGCTTCATTTTTTGTTCTCAAAAGATATGTTAGGGTAGGCTAGGTTAGGTTTCGTTGCATTAACAAAAACATTTATGTTTATGCCATGTTACTGAACTCAAAGCCTTTTTGGCATTATTTTGCTCACAACCTGAAAAGTAAGCACAGAAAATAAGTGGGTCCAATCATCTTAGTCACCTTCATAAACATGGTATTCTGTATATATTTTTTTGTTTTAAAGGAAAAAAGAACACCTTAGACAGCAAGGTTAGCAAATGATTTGCAATTTTGGGGGACACTTTTTTGGAATTTAAAAAAAAAGTTTTCCAACTTGAAAAGCCTAAACTAACCTAACTTAAGCCAAACCTAACCCATTTGCTTGCTATATGGAGGCAAATGTGTGTAAAAACTTGTCTTGTTACCACCTTAAAGCACAATAATAACGATTTGGCTAGGTTAGGCTAGTTTAGTTGTTTACCTTGGAAAAATTGTTCAATCATTTTCAAAAATAAAATAAAATCGGAAATTTTCCTTCAAAAGCAGCTGACATTAGGTTCGGGTAAGTTGGGTTCGGTTGTTCAATTTATTAAATTTTCAGAATATATATTGCTTAATTTTGGTTTCTGTTTTTTATTCTCCAAAGCAGGGGCGTCGATTTGTATCGATAGACACTAGCGCGCATTAAATGTCACAAATCGTGATGGGCGTTCCTCAGAACATCCAAAATCGTAACATCCAAAGAAAAAATTCAAGTTACAGAAATTCCAGCGCCTAAAGTCTAAATTTGAGGTTACAGTGACAAATGTGACGTAGGTAAGACATTTGTGGTGCAATTGCGCGCAGTGTTTAATCCGGAGGCCAATCTCATGTGACGTCGTACTGATTAGTTTTTTGTACTTCGCACATTCTGATGTATCTGCGGATTGGTGTGATTTTAAATGGTGAATAAATAGCTTGCTGATATTTAATTCCCAAAGGAACAGTAGTTGAAGAAGTTGGCAGGTAAGCTTGAAAAAGTCCAGTCCATGCTTTTTTTTTCTGATTTGTGCTCAGGGTTTCCATGTTAATATCACATAACTACCACGTTTGGCTTCAAGAAGAGCTGTTTTTAGTTTAATTTTATTAATATTTTCATTCCACTGCTCTTAGTGCCCTTTCTGCCCAGGATTGGGGCACCTAGTGTTGCATTTCCGTCCAAGGGTTGGCACACCTTTTGGTAAATTTACAGCTTAAGGTAATTTCTGATTTTTTTCCATACAATGTTTAGGAATGTGATGAACATGATGTTACTGCTCATTTTGGTAAACTTCTGTTTTAAGGTGTTTTATGAATTCGTGGAATGTATCATTTCAATGCAATGTTTATGAATGTGACTCAGATGATGGGACCACTCATTTTCTATACAAATGCCGATATTTCAGGCTGTGAGCAAAATAACACCAACAAAAAGCTTTGAATTAGGTGACATAGGGTAAAGTTTTTTTTTTAAATAAAAAAAATGCAACATAACCTAACCTAACCTAGCTTAACCTCCCCTTGGAAAAAACAAAACCAAAACATCATGTTGTAAAAATTTCAAGCAATGTAATTGTTTTACAATAAAAAATGTAACCCAACTTAACCTAACCTAACATAAGCTGCTTTTAAAGAAAAAAGATATATTTCTTTCAAATTTTGGAACAATTTTTACCAAAAATGTCGAACTTAAAACACTTAAACTAATCTAACATCACCAAACATAGCCCATTTGTTTGCTTTATGGAGGCAAAGGTGTAATAACTTGCCTTGTTACCACCATAAAGCACAATAATTATGGTTAGATTAGGTTGGGTTAGGTTTTTTCATTTGTAAAATTTCAAGAAAATAAATTGCTAGATATTTTTCCAATCTTGTTTTTATAGTTGTTTTCTCCAAGGTCAGGTTAGGCTAGGTTACGTTAGGTTATGTTGAATTTTTAATGTATTTCTTTTAATTGCTATGTTACCTAACTCAAAGCCCATTTTTAATGTTATTTTGCTCACAACCTGGAAAGTAAGCATTTGCACAGAAACTAAGTAGTGCCATCAGCTTAGTGACATTCATAAACATTGCATTGGAAATTGAAATAAAAAAATATTAATAGAACACATAAAAGCACAAATTTAATGTCCTTTCCTCTGCAAATGCATGCCTTTCAATTGGGAGTAAAAAGTAATACCCAAAAAAAGGGGTGTGGAGTAAGGAAATATAGCATGCAAATAATGTTCATGATGTATGATAACCTAACATAGTTAAACTTCCCATACAAGAAATTAATTGTTTTTAATTTATATTTTCGAGGCATTTTCTCAAATATTTTCGACTTAAAAAACCTAACCTAACCTAACCTGAACCGTTTATTATTTTTTTGTAGAAAAATCATTAACAAAAATTATTTACCAACAAATGATTTTTTTAATAACTTACAGCAAAAGCATAACCTAACCTGACAAACCTAACCCCTTTGTATGCTTCATGGAGGTAAAATGTGTGTAAAACTTGTCTTGTGGTTACCTTAATCTGTGATAATACCTGGCTTTTCGGGTAATTTTTCGGCTCAATTTTTCAGCTCTGACTTCTTTGAATTACTTTTTTAATGCAGTGTTTGTTAATGTGCTGAACATGATGTAACCGCTCATTTCCTCTGCAGATGCACACTTTTCAATTGTGAGGAAAAATAACATGAAAGGGGGCTTGGATTTGAGTAATATAGGATGAAAAACAATGTTCAGATAAAAAAAGATGCAACATAACCTAACCTAACCTAGCCTAGACTTCCATGCAAGAAATGATTATTTTTATGCCCAATTTCCCCCCCAAAAAAAAAAAAAAAAAAAACCAAACAATTTGTTCTTAATACAGGATGAAAAATAATGTTCAGATAAAAAAAGATGTAACATAACCTAACCTAACCTAGCCTAGACTTCCATGCAAGAAATGATTATTTTTATGCCCAATTTCACCCCCCCCCCAAAAAAAAAAACTGGTAAACTGGAGGTAAAATGGGTGTAAAACCTGTCTTGTGGTTACCTTAGACTGCAATAATATCTCTTTTTGTGCTACCTGGTGCACGTGATGAACCTCCATCTGCATGAGAGCATTGCACTTATTGCTTCACAAAGAACAATAACATGTTGAAGTACTATATTTCCAGGAATGGAATCCTGTGCTGATAACATTTTCTGAGTTATAAATTTGCAGATCAGATCTACATCATTTGTGTTAATAAATATGAGAAATTCATAGAAATGCATAAACCGGTTTGTGGACAAGAAGTTATTCTGATGATTTCTGATGTATTTGAAAATGACAAATTTTCATGATGGAAGCAGACAAAGTTAAATTACTTATATCTCAATAAGTGGTCAGTTCACTAACAAGACAGCAAATTCACTCAAATAGCACTCAGAATGCCAGGCGGCCCACTCTTTTTCAAGTTTAAAATCGATGACAGTGCTTTCTTGAATCATGTTTAGAGCACATGAAGGAAATGTATTGCTGGAGACATATCAGAACCTCTAATACCCAAAACCTATAATGCTTCAGAACCTATAATACTCAAAACCTATAGTGCTTCAGAGCCTCTAAGTAGTCGTCTTGGGGAATTTTCAATACCTATAATACTCAAAACCTATAATGCCGCAAACCACATAATGCTTGGAACATATAGTTGTTCAGAACATATAATACCCAAATCCTATAATGCTTCAAAGCCTCTAATACTACATCCTGTGGGAACATTCAAAACATATAATGCTCAAAACCTATAATGCTTTGAAACCTATAATGCTCAATTCCTATAATGCTTCGTTTCAACTAATATTCAGAAAGCATAACTCTGGAAACTACTAGTGCTTCAAAACCGCTAAAGCTCAAAGCCTATAATGCACAGAATCTATAATGCTCGGAGCCTATAATGCTCAAAACCTATAATATCAGCTGACGACCGCATGCTATAATCGGCCGTACGGTTCACTCAGCGCCTCCACCGTAGTCTACCAATGGGAGACACCGCCGGAAAGCTTCCAGGTGTATCCGCCAGAGCGGCGACACATGTGAGTGTAGGACATGAATTGCTCGCCGCACTGGCCGCGTTCATGCATTTGGCTTGTGAAGACCAGGATATTGGAGTGAATGCTCCCTGAATTAAATTACTTGTCGTTGATTTATAAGCTGAGTCACTGGTTTTACGAATAGGCAATTACTTGTCGGTGATTTCTAAGCTGAGTCACTGGTTTTACGAATAGGCAATTTCAGTGTCTAAGTACCACAGGGGCGGATCCAGCTTTAATAGGTGCTGTGGCCGATTATTCCTCTTTGACCGCTGCCGGGCTGAAGTAGAGGAGACCTGGCGCTCGTGTTCCCTTGCATGGAATAGGTATGCGTACGCTGAAGACCAATGACGTACCTAGAATTTGTATCGGGGGGGGAGAGATTTTGAGGATGCCCAGGTTTGTCCAGTAATACTCATCATGCTACGTTTCAGTGGCATAATTAGGAAGTGGGGCAGCCAGAAGTTTCTGAATGTGGGGGGTGACGAAACAAAATGTCATGAAACAGAGATCTTTTCCCAAAAATAACGAAATACATAAAACAACACCCCTGTTCAGGGGTGCTGTTTTATGTGCTCCGTGTCCCTGTGGAATGCCTATGCCAGCTGGAAAGAGGAATCTCAGCGGAAGCGGACCTCTAACAGCTGAGGAATAAACAGGGTGCCTGATGGTCAGAGAGGGCTGGGATGATCTTTCGATTTGAAAGTGCCCGTGACAGAAGAACAAGACCCCTAAGTGCTAAAGTGAACTAATGAGGTCCATCTCAGATCCGAAATGTCCCCGAGATGAGAGCATGGATTGACCCAGGATGACGCTTGCATTCTCAAAGCACCTAAGTGCCTAGAAAGATGCTTTTCATCTCAGTAGAGGAGCATATATAGCCAGTAATTTTCCGCATATTACGAAGAACGTTGCCCGAATGGCCCAAAAGGGTGCCTACATTCTCAAGCCACACAGCTGTTCGGAATAGCAACGGTATTGGCGAGATAGGCGCCTGATCTCACGGACTACCTTTGTCTTCCAGCTGCCTTATTATTTTACTGATTTTAGCTGGGTGGATACACTCAACCGATTGGGTTCAAGCTGATTCTACTGGAAGGACACTTGCCCACCCAGCTAACATGCTACCCGTGTTACGCGTCAGCTGTACACTTCACTTGTATTCCACTGTTCAGACACCACTCCGCGCACCCGTCTCGCACGGAGTCCCGCAAACAACAACCGCTCGGTCGCCGGCGGGCGGCCGGCGGGAGCATGCGCAAATGCCCCGGAATGCAGGCGTTGCGCAATATCAGGGCCGGTTACACTCCCCCCGCCAGCCAACGCCGTTATCACAAACACACACACACACACACATACACTCCATATACAAGAGACACACGTCGGGTGGCTATTTAAACACATCACCCCGCATCGGTAACATAGTCTTTCAGCTACTGCGGAGGTCGTCGATTCCGCGCAGATCTGCGAAGTGGCGGACTACCGTCCGCTGGCTTCGGGTCCTCCGTTTCCGTTGTCAGTTGAAACCGTACTCGTCGCGGTGCCTGCGGTGACCTACGAATGACTGTTTTCAACGCTGGCGACGTCTGCGTCGCCCTCTCCCCGGTTTGCGGTGACAAGACGGCCGACAAGAGCGCAGCGATGGCGTCGTCTGCTGCGACGCTTCACGTCGCACAGCTCGATGTGGCTGATCAGGCAACGGCGCAAACCGGTGCGGCGTGCACATTTTCCCGGAAGCAGCTCGTTCGCTCCCTGTATCGCCGGCCGGCCAGTCGAATAGGTTGCGCACCTGCTCAGATGCACGCTGCAGGTACGTTGGCGCGCTCTTCCATTTTCTCAGCTGTGTATGGTGGGCGCGTATTACGTGGCCATCCCCATTCGTAACTTCGTACGTCACTCCATTATCGTTTACCCGTGTCACCGTCAACGGGCCGTTGTAGCGGCGCTCAAACTTGTTAGCCAGCAAGCTGCCCGAGCGTACTATCGTCTTTTTTACTTGGTCACCAGCGCGAAATGGTGCGAAGCTTGGATGCCCCATGCGCCACTCACGCTGGGTCGCTACTGGGACGCACGGGACATCGCTTGTCTTGTGCACACGGCCCAGCAGGTACTCCGCGGGTGACACACCCAGCTCTGCATGTACGGACGTGCTGTACGTCGAAAGAGCACGAGGCAGGCGCAGGTCCCAGTTGCCCGGCGCGCCGGCCAGCATACGCAGGGACTGGCCAAGCGTGCGGTTCAAACGCTCCACCGCGCCATGACCCTGGGCGCGCAGCGGCGTGGAGCGAACGTGGTCGATACTCCATCGCTGCAACATTGCCTCGAACTCGGATCCGCAGAACTCACCGCCGTTATCAGTTAGACAGCGGACCGCCGGTCGCAGCAGAGCGGGAAGCACGCGCTGCTCGAACGCCATAGCGACAGCTGGCGATGATTTTGATCGAATCGGTACAGCGATGCCAAACTTGGAGGCGTGGTCGACCACGACCAAACAGCCGATATGTCCACGTCCAGTGCGAGGAAACAGAACCAGATCCGCAACTATTAGCACGAATGGCGCGCTCGCCTCGATTCGCAGTGTCGGTGGCGGGTTTATCTGCGCAGACGGCTTGAACAGCTGGCACTTAGTGCAAGCACCGACTATGTCGGCTACGATGTTGCTCGCACCCGGACAAAAAACTTGCCGGCCGACCAAGTCGATAAGCTTGTCACGGCCGGCGTGCGCGGTTTCGGCGTGCATAGTTCCGACCAGCTCAACAAGCCAGTCGCGGGAAACCACAGGCACACAGCCGTGCTCCGTGTGTTGATACGTCACCAGTTCATCTGTCACGCCGATCCGCTTCCAGTGCTGTCGGAAGCAACGGAGTTGTGCTGGAAGATCCAATCTATTCGTCCGTCGCCGAATGTGGTGTGCCAACGATCTGATCACGCGGTTGCATCGCTGATGTTCATGCACAGTCGCATTGTCCGGCACGCGGTGTATTTGTGTGAGCCCTATCAAGTTGTCTGGTACCTGCCGCTCCTCGAGTAAGGGGACGACACAATCCCCGCAGGTGACCTCGCGCCGTCTCAAATCGATGACTGCACCAGCTGCCCGCAGGAAGTTCGCGCCGAGCAGCAAGCAGTGACCAAACGAATCACTCCGGTCAATCACTAGTGGCACACGGAGCGGCGTCATTCCGGGCGCCAGCACAATGTCGGCCTCGACGTACTCAGCGCCGAACGTTGACCCAGCGACACCTCGTAGCAAAATATTGCTGCAACTAATGTCCGCATCTGTGATTAGCATGCGCCTCAGTGAGTCGGCGCTACACAAACTAACGGCTGCGCCACTATCTAGTAACGCGCAGACCACCCTGCCATTACAAGTTGCGGCTATCGAGCAGCGTGAGCCATGCATATGTTCACAGCTGGGATTTGCAAACTCTCGTTTGTCGTCGTCGCTCAGTGTGTCTCGCTCGTGTGGCAGCGGCGCACGCAAAGCAGTGTTTTCGCGTGCGCGTTCCTCATCCACGATATACGCTGCCAGCGCTGGGTTCTGTTGATCGAGCGAGCCGCGCTCTGCGAGTAGATTGAAATGGATACCGGCCAGACAGTGTAGATGAATATTTCCATGCTTATTGTGGCGCACGCTGCAGAATGTCATGGGATTGTCAGGCCCGAAGTGTACGAGTATCCTCACGTCGTACAGGCGTGCGAATACGGCAAGTAACTCTATGGCCAGCGGCTGCCCGGGAAGGCGCATCAGATGCAACGCCTGACGCACGAGCCGATCGAGTTTCAGTCCATATCTCCCTGGCGAACGGAGAGCATCGTCGATCAGCTTAACGCGGAGCTCGTGGTTGGCAGCCGGCTGGTGTGCATTGAGTCGCATCCACTGGCACAGACACTCAACCAGGCTGTCTCCTCCCCCCTCCGTCCGGTACCGGAGGATGAGGCCATCCGGGAGGCCCGGTTTGGTAGAGCGCTCGAGCTCAGATGGCACCCCCTGCGGTACATGTTCGCGCGACAACATGTCAGCGGCTGTGTTCAAACGGCCCGGCACGTGACGGATCTCCATATCGTACTCCGCCAATTCCTCCACGGTCCGCGCGACCCGGTGGTTGACCAAGCGCAACGAGTGCAGATGCACGAGCGCCTGATGGTCTGTGTAAGCTATAAATCGGACGCCAGCCAGGAATGCGTGAAACGTCTTCACACCCCAGCGCAGCGCCGCGAGTTCACGACCTGTCGCTGAGTAGCCGCGCTGAGCGTTGGTGAACGACGTCGAGGCAAATGCAATGTACCTGTCCCGACCATTCTGGTGTTGTGAAATGCAAGCGCCGGCGCCGTATGCCGATGCATCGACCCAGAGGCAAAGCGGCTGGGCGGACTCGCTGTAGTCGGGGAAATCGAGCGTGATGTCACGTTCAATTTCTCTCTTCAGCCGGTCGAACGAGCTGATCATCTCTGGTGTCCAGTCGAGAACGGTGGAGCAGGACTGACCGGTCAGCTCAGCCAGCGGCCGTGCGATATCGGAGCAGCTGCGTACGAACTTCCGCTGGAAGTTCACCAGTCCGAGAAACTGACGAAGCTGCTGAACGGTGCTCGGTCGTTGAAAGGACCGCACCTTATCGACGTATTCCGGCGCCTTGCGCAGGCCCTCAGACGATAGCTGATGCCCGAGAAACTTGACCTCGTGTGTGAACCACGCACACTTCGCCGCGTTAAGCCTGATGCCCTGCGCCTCCAGCGCCGACAGAACACGGTCTACGAGCAGCAAATGATCTTCAAATGACGTCTCCATCAGAAGCAGGTCGTCCAGATACACAACCAGCTGCCGGCGCGAGAAGCTGGATTGGACGGCTTGCATCTCACGCTGGAAGACAACCGGAGCATTCTTTAGACCGAAGCTGAGGCGGCGGAAGCGGTAGTGCGCGCGCGGCGTGCTGAACGCCGTGCAATCGCGCGACTCCTCGGCAATCGGCAGCTGATAGTAGGCCTTCTCAACATCCAGCGCGCTGAACCAGCTCATATGATGCGCGCTGTACACGGAATCAGCGACATCGGCCATAGGAAAACACGCTCAGTCACCGTCTGCTGGTTGAGACGACGGTAATCTACGCAGAGACGGAGAGACCCATCACGCTTGCGAATTGGGACTATTGGCGCATTCCACGCCGAGTTGCAGCGTTCGATTATCCCAAGGCGTTCGAGCTCGAGGCACTGCCGCTCGACTTCTTCAGCAATCGGTGGGGACATGCGACGCGGCCGAATGTATATTGGCGTGTCGTCAGTCAGCTCGATTCTGTGCGCAGTCAGCGCGGTTCGAAGCGTGTCCGCGTCGGTGCGGGCAAATACCGCCGCGTGCCGGTCAAACACGGCCTTCACGGCGCCACGCTGTTCCGGCGTCAGGCCTGATATCTCTGCTGCGGATGGCGTGGAGCACATCTGCTTCTGTTCGTTGGCAGAGGACGCGGCGAGCACGTCTACTTGCAAGTCGCAATCCAGCCCGCCGTCAGCTGCCGTGTGCAGTTCGCCGATCGTCGCCCCTTTTCGGATTGTGAAAGGCACACGGGCACGGTTGCACACGAGCACGCGCGACGCGGTCGGGTCGAGGATCCCGTCGATGGGCTGCAAGCAGGGCACGCTTGGGGCGCTGCCAGTGAAGACTAACTGGCGCGGTGCTGCACAACACAACTCACATGCCGGTTGCGAAGCGAACGCGCATGGCAACGCAACCGAATTCCCCGGTGCGACAGTGACGTCTTGCGTTGAGTGGCATGGCACCGCGCTGGCGAAGTATGCACATGTAGAGTCGCGCGTTCCGAGCGGCAGATACACCGACCATCGCGATCCGTCAGTGTGTCGGCCAGAGACCGAACGTCGCGCGATATCAAGACGTAGCCCGTGCCATTCCATCGCGTCGCAGCCAATGATGATGTCAGCCGCTGCAAGTTTGGTATCAAACACCATGCAGTTCGTGAGTTCAAGCTTCACGCCATGTAAATCTACCATGACGTCTACACAACCAATTGGGCACAACACATGGCCACCGACCGCACGAACGACCTCCGAGCACGGCCGAATCGCACTTTCGTCAATCAAGAACCGCGCGATCATTGAGCGTCCGGAACCAGTATCCAGGACGCCGGATGCACGCCGGGCACCGACGCTCACTGTCGTGCGTAGAATCGGTTCCGGTCGAACAGAAGATGCGAAAACGTATTCAGTGCGCAGAACTTCCGGCGACGACGACAAACCTCCATCGGTACACGACGAGTCATCGAGCACCGTCGTGGACAATATCCGTTGACTGGCAGGGCTTGAATCGGTCGCAGCAGCTGGCCCAATCTCGGCCGTGCGACCAATCAGTTTCCCGACCGACTGGGCGTGCGGCCCCTTCCCCCGCGGCGGTGGCGTCTCGAATCGCCGTACCGTTCCACAGCTGTGGCTGAATCGGACCAGTCGGACATCTCACATTCCGTCCCGGCAACCGGGCGCGGCGTTCTCGCGCAGCGGCGGATCGAGCGGACAGATTCGTCACCGCCACCGGAAGGACATCGTGAAGAAACGGCGCGACAGATACGCGCGAAGTGCCCAGGCGCACCGCATGCAAAACACAAGTCATTGGCACGCCGGCACTCGCGCTCAGTGTGACCTTGACGTCGGCAAAACGCGCAGCGCGCACGCGATGTTTCAGAACGGCGCTCTCTGCCGGGCGAGTGTCTCTGTATGCCGCCCGGCCCACGGCGAGAGCGGTCCGCGTGTTGTCGTGCACGCATAACCACGCGCGTGTCGTCGCAGCGATGTGATTGATCAGATTCGCTGTCGGACACGCTCGTGGAAGACCCGCGATCGCGATGCGCGGTACGCGGGGTCATGGAGGCCGAGCGTGATGACGTCACCGGGCGGTGACGAAAATCGTGTGACCGTCGTGCCTCTGCCCGGCCGGCGCCAGGCTGAGGCGATGTACGCGTGCACAAAGTTTCGTGTACGTTGTCTGCGTCACTGTCGAGCTGCTCGCACTCGAGATATGATACCAGCCCGTCCCGGGTAAGCATAGTGTCGTGGTTGACTAGGGCGTAACGCAGCTGCCGGCGCAAGAAATCGGCGGCGCGTGTCGGCAATGATGCTAGCAGTTTCCGGCGCAAATCGTTGCTCACCTGCTTATCAGCCGTCGGGTAAGCTTCTTCGAACAGGGCACCGAGCCTAAAAGCATACACCGCTAACGATTCTCCAGATCGGCGCGCACCACTGCGATATGATTCCTGCGCCGACTCCTCGCACGTACTCCGGCGCGACGACCACTCCAGCATCCTGCGTCGTATGACGGGATAAGAGCTGCGGACACCACTGGCATCAAAGATCTCGAGAACACGACCAGAAAACTGAGAACGCAGCAAAGGTAGCGCGTCATCCATGGTGCCGCGATATTCCACCAGACAGTGCCTTTCAAACCGATCTAAAAAATCAGTCAGCGTCTCTGCAGCGTCTTCATTGTAGGGCAACAGCTGGTGCGAGCGCGGCGCGTGGCTCGGGGCAGTGCTAGCACTCAGGGGCGGCCGGGCAGCAATGGCGGCGGTAGCTGGTTCGGCCACATCAGCCTCGATACGCCCGTGCACTGTCTGGGCACGCAGCGGACTGGGAGCCGCGCCGGATGCTAGAGCGTGCTGCAGCTCAGCAATTGCACTTTGCTGACGCTCGGCCCGTTCCTCTTGAGCACGCATGTGTGTCTGCATCTCTTGTATGAACGCGGCCATATCAGCAGGCGGCGGGGTCACAACTCCAGCCGACCGTCGCTGCGGCTCACCGACAGTTACCGAGTCCGAATTAGACATTTCGTAACACACTGTCGTGGTAAGTTGATGTCTCGCTGCCGTAGGGACGCAGCGGACGAGCCCCCAGTGTTACCGCGTCAGCTGTACACTTCACTTGTATTCCACTGTTCAGACACCACTCCGCGCACCCGTCTCGCATGGAGTCCCGCAAACAACAACCGCTCGGTCGCCGGCGGGCGGCCGGCGGGAGCATGCGCAAATGCCCCGGAATGCAGGCGTTGCGCAATATCAGGGCCGGTTACACCCGAGGTCCTGCTTCCTTAGACGATGGCAGAGATTATGTATTGGACCAATAGCGCGCCTATTGCCAAAGTCGCCATGTTGCCCAGGACATGGACTACATAACCTGTCAGGATGTAGCGCTTGACATTTGATACTTATATTTTATTTTAAGAAGCATGGTATCTAGGGACAGTACCTAAATGGAGACAGACAGACAGACAGAGAGACATATACAAATAGACAGACAGGCAGAGAGGCAGACAGACAGAGAGACAGACAGACAGAGAGACAGAGAGACAGACAGACAGAGAGACAGACAGACAGAGACAGACAGAGACAGACAAAGACAGACAGATGGAGAGAGAGACAGATAGACAGACAGATGGAGAGATGGAGAGACAGATAGACAGACAGATGGAGAGATGGAGAGACAGAGACAGACAGACGGAGACGGAGAGGGAGCGGGAGACATAGACAGAGACAGAGACGGACACGGAGACGGACACGGGCACGGAGACGGACACGGAGACGGAGACGGACACGGACGCGGAGACGGACATGGATAATCACTCTGGGACCCCAACAATGGCGCCAAAAGCCTCCAAAACGTATTGGACCCCCAAAAAGTGTCGAGGTCGCTAAAACTAGCGCTAGGGATCCAATCACATGACGTCGGGATATAAAAGATTACATTGGACTAAAAAGAGTCGGGTCTCAGCCCTTCAAAACATCGCGCCGGGCACCCAAAAGTTGCAGCTCCCCAATGGCGTCTAGGGCCCCACATAAGCACAGTGTGACCCCAAAAATCGGATTGGTATCCGAAAAAAAATCAAGCCGGAGCCCTCCAAAATATGGAGGGATTAAAAAAATAAATGTCCGGGTCAGGAAAATGGCTCTAGAGCACCTAACATATCATCAGATGCCTTGAGGGAGGAATCCCACACCACCACACACCAGCTAGGAATGAGAAACCGCGGGGGGAACATGCTGATATTAGCGCCGCCCTGGAAACATACGGGACATTGAAGCCGCCGCATTCCTCTGAAATTCAGACTAGTGATTGGCCCACGAGTTCACCTTCCACCGATTTCCGTCTTGAAGGACCTGTATTACAGCCCTGTACCTGGCGCGAGTATTGGTAGAGTACGGTGGAGATGTGAAGTAAACTGATAAGGGTGATAATGGCATGCAGTTGTCAGCTGATATTAGAGGTTTTGAGCATTATAGGCTCTGAGCATTATAGATTCTGTGCATTATAGGCTTTGAGCTTTAGCGGTTTTGAAGCACTAGCTGTTTCCAGAGTTATGCTTTCTGAATATTAGTTGCAACGAAGCATTATAGGAATTGAGCATTATAGGTTTCGAAGCATTATAGGTTTTGAGCATTATATGTTTTGAATGTTCCCACAGGATGTAGTATTAGAGGCTTTGAAGCATTATAGGATTTGGGTATTATATGTTGTGAACAACTATATGCTCCAAGCATTATGTGGTTTGAGGCATTATAGGTTTTGAGTATTATAGGTATTGAAAATTCCCCCAAGACGACTATTTAGAGGCTCTGAAGCACTATAGGTTTTGAGTATTATAGGTTCTGAAGCATTACCGGTTTTGGGCATTAGAGGTTCTGATATAGACCCGTATTGCTGACACTTGTTAGGAACTGATGTGTGTAACGTTAATTAACATTTCTAATGTCCGGATTTTTGTACACAAAATATAGCTCACTATTCTAAATAGCATGGGAAGTATGATGCCATATATCATGGCTAATTTATGGGCAAACTGTTATGCAGCAGATTCCCTGCATTGTTACTTAGTTACTCGGGCTTTAGGGCACAGACCATGTTGATCACATAGCTCCCTGCATTGTTGTTAACTGATATATCAGTATGTTTGCAAATTCACTTGTGAGTGAATCCATACCATTCTCACTGGGGTATAAAAGCTACATTATAACATTGCTTCTACAATGCATATAACAGAAACCCATCTCGATTGTCCTACTTACTCAGGACACCATAGAAGTCAATGAAGCCAATGAAAGCCATAGAAGTCAATGAAAATGTTACTTCATCTCCTGTATTGTTAATGGAAACAAGTCTCTTGAACCATATGTTATGTCCTTCACAGTGTTGCTCCATCCACCTCAAACTCCAACCCTGACCAAACTTCAGGAGCTCATCCATTTCCAAAGCAGTCTGTTGAAGAAGGTATGTATTGCAGCATAGCTACTGTGACCGGAATTCCATGGTATCCATGTTGCCTTACAATCCATCCTTGCTGATCCACGTAGCAGATGTTTGACTTTCCTCAAACTGTCTGGATAACTGGGGAGTTGAAATCACATGTGAGTGATGAAACAGATGAACTATTCCTGGATTCTTATGTTGCATCATTGCATGGCACAGTGACATACCGAATGGGGAGCGGGAATTGTGGGCAGTTTCCTCACCCCCCCCCCCTCCTGATAGGTTGTGGGGCCCCCAAGAATCCGCCGAGCTTATGAAAAAAAATGCGCTATGCTCCATACAAATTTTACTCGGTCCACCAAAAATCGCACCAGGGCTCAGAAAGATCACATTGGGGACCCCCAAACGTAGCGCAGGGGCCCCGATAATGACGCTGGGGCCTCAAAAGTTTGCACCTGGGCCCCTGAAAATCACGTTGGGGCCGCAAACAAGTCGTGCCGGGATTCAAGAAAATCACGACGGGGGCCACAAACGGTCGGGCCGGGGCCTCCTGAAAATCACGCCGAGCCTGGGGTACTAAGAAGTATCACCCGGGCCCCTGAAAATCACGCCAGAGGCCTGACAGGTCACACCGGGGCTCGTTGAGATCACCCAACAAATGAAGCCGGGTAAATGAAAAACAGTCCGGACACGGAAAATCAATCTGGGATGTCAACAATAGCTCCAAAAGCCCACAAAACTTGTTGGGCCCCCACAAACCTGTCGTAGCCACCGCAAGGGATCCCAACAAGTGACGACGGGACCCCAAAAAATCGCACTTAGACAAAACAAAATTCACGCCGCTTCTCTTGAAAATCTCACTGGGGCCAAAACGTCGTGCCGGAGCCCCAAAAGTTGCAGCTGGCTTCCCATGTACCAATATATACCCGGAATGTCACCTTGCGGACGGAAAAATTGCGTCAAGGATCCGCAAAATAAGAAGTCGTCGGACGCCGGAAAAGAAACCTGTTTGGGCACCGGAAAAAACGCACCGAGAGCCAGAAGGATCGTACCGGGTTCCAAAAATAGCCTGTAGGGGGCTTATAAAAATAGACTTCACCACAAAAGCCACAAGGAGACTCCATCGAATCGACCAGAGCACCGTAAAATTAAGAATGGGTACCGAAAGAAAATTATCCGAAGGGCCTTTCTACTCTCGATCGTGCAATCTGCGGAAAAAAACACGTTGAGCAGCCGCAGTGGCGTACTAAAGGGAAAAATTCCCCTCCCTAACGTTAGGCACCAAGGAAATACTTTCACCCATCGTCATCACCGTTCAGATCTGCTGTGCTCTGATGCTTCATCAATGCCGGTGTGTTTTAGCCTGCATCTGATCGCTGAAGTATTTTTATTTAAGCCGGTGTGTGTTTGTTGGTGTGTGGAGTGAGTAGGAGGGTAACAGTGACGGTGATGGTGACGATAGATCCGAGCCCACTATATGGCACTGCAGTCGCATGCTATTACTCAGAGTTGTTATGTTGGTGAGTTCGAGTCTCACCTGTCGCTACTCTTCACCCGCGACCAATCGGCGTGAGAGATTGGCGACGCTATATGACACAACGGTCGACGTGTCGTAGAACCAATAACCAACCAAGAGTTGTTATGTTGACATGTACTGAGCACTGCTCTTTTAGTTTTGTGACTTCACCAGTTATTGGACGATTTTCCCCGTTGGTTAGGATGCTGAATAAACATAAAAATA
This sequence comes from Ashinkailepas kermadecensis, assembly GCA_034440615.1. NCBI lineage: Eukaryota > Metazoa > Arthropoda > Thecostraca > Neolepadidae > Ashinkailepas > Ashinkailepas kermadecensis. Next base: position 45,756 of record JAOTOM010002932.1, read on the forward strand.
CACATCGTCGAAAAAAAAAATCAGAATTTCTGAGATCTGAAAATATAGTGGGCTAAATCCGATGAGTTTTTTTTTTGGGGGGGGGGTCTAGTGCGTTGGCACTTCGGCCCCCCCCCCCAATGTTTTTAAAAAATCGACACCCTTGCCCCCACCCCACCTTTGGGGATGTTTCTTCACCAAGAGTTGGTGGGTCCTCTGCAGAGTTGGGAGCAAACATGATTCACTTCATTACTTTCCAAGCAATGTCATATAATTGAGGTGAATTTTATCCAGAGCTACAGGATACCTTGCTCCTCCCCTGCCTCTCCCTAATCTGCAGTTACTTTCTACACATTACATTACCCATATCATAAACTTGTGATAATTTCCAATTTGCAATTGTGTGTGATGCGGAAGCAAGCTTGCCACCATTAACTGTGCAAGTTGTTCACAATGACTTATGTGGATAGAAATTGTATTACCCACCTGGTGAATAGGTATATAGCATGGCTTGTTGAACTTATATTTCCTGGCAATGCTCAGAAAATATGTACTGTTTATGTCAAGCTTAAATGCCACTTACCTACCTCAGGTTCATTTGGCAATTAGTTGCTGGCTGTCACCACTTTTTGAACACAACATAACCTAACTCTTACAAAAAAGTGAATATTTTGGGTGCACTGTAAGCTATGCATGAACTCAAATATCATATTGACTGAATGTGGGACAAATGCCACCCTAGTGAATGGAATATTTCTTTCTTTGGCAAAATCTTCCCAAACATGTTGTACTTTCTCAAACTGCTGCTCCAACTTGCAAGGAGATCTCGTCAAAATGTGTCATAGTATGCAGTTTGGGGAATGGTGTGCACTGCCCGAGGATGCCACTTCAAATATGCTAGGGGGCTCCGGGCACTAATTTTGTAGTTTTTCACTCTATTCTTACTGTGCATCACCATATGCTTAATGCTAAAATCTGAAATTTTTTCGTAGGGGCCTGGCTATGCCGAACAGTATATATATATATACTCTAGGCACTGCTCCCATCACTTTATGCACAAGTTTAGCATTAACCATATGGTGATACATGAAAACAATTCATTTAAAAAAGATGTTATCACCCCCCCCCCATCTTTGGGAATGTTTCTTCACCAAGAGTTGGGGGCAAACATGATTTACTTCATTTCTTTCCAAGCAATGTTATATAATTGAGGTGAAATTTTGCCAGAGCTACAGGATAGCTTGCTCCTCCCCTGCCTCCCCCTAATCTGCAGTCCTTTTCTACACATTACATTACCCATATCATAAACTTGTGATAATTTCCCATTTGCAATTGTGTGTGATGCAGAAGCAAGTTTCCCACCATTAACTGTGCAAATTGTTTACAATGACTTATGTGCATAGAAATTGTATTACCCATCTGGTGAATAAGTATATAGCATGGCTTGTTGAACTTATATTTCCTGGCAATGCTCAGAAAATATGTATTTTATGTCAAGCTTAAATGCCACTTACCTACCTCAGGTTCATTCAAACATCTCACACGACTAAACTACCTACCAAAGCATCACAGACAGATTCAGCAATCATAATCAGGCTGCAACTCAAAGCACCAAAACAAAACAAACCTCGACACTACTCACCCACCCACTCAACACAGGCACCACCCCCAGTACCACAACGCGGAACACGCAACCCATCACCAATACCAGACCCATCAGAACCAACACTAACACCCTATGTAGTACGCAAAAACCTACGCTTCCAACTCGAGACACTCACAGACACAGACGACGATAACAGCTCAGACAACATCACTGTCACTACCGACGTACCTACCAAACGAGCAAACAACAAAACAAACACCACCTCTACCAACAACAAACCACACACCCGTGTCAAAACCTCTCGACACTGAACAACATCCTAACAACTCCCTTCACCTAGTCTCTCCCTACTCTACCCACACTGGCGGATCTAGCCCACCGGTTTGGGGGGGGGGAACTTTCGGTTTACGGCGTCATCCTCCCTCTCCCCCTCCCGGGGGGAGGGGAGGAGGAGGCTGACCAAACAATTATAACAAAATACCTTTAAAATTAGAGATTATTTCACCCGGAACGCTATTTTTTTAACCTCAGCAAAGGTTACTGCATTTTAATTCAGTTTACTTTTGTTGGTTTGGGGGGGAGGGCCAAAAGACACTATGGCCCCCCCTTTGAAGCGCTTGGGGGGGGGGGCCATGGCCGGAATGCCCCCCCCCCCCTGGATCCGCCAGTGTCTACCCATGATGCGTAAAATATATTAAAAATGGAAAACAACACACAAACAAAAGACAAAAACAAAACAAAAGAACTACGACAAGAAAAAAACAAACTAAAAGGCCAAAACCAGAAAAGAAAAGAAAAACAAACAAGCACTTAACAAAAAGAAAAAAGGCCCAAAGCAGTGTATAATCGTATGTCATGTATTCTTCCTTGCAATGTTCAAACGAACGGCGATGACCCCCCCCCCAACTACGCCCCGGCACCGCCAGGACCACCAACTTCAACTCATCCACAATGACGTAAGCAGCGATATCACCTGACGGTGGCAGGCTGGACAAACTCAACCAACAACAACAACAACTCCCGCGCAGCGATGGCGTCGTCTGCTGCGACGCCTCGCGTCGCGCAGCCCAATGCGGCGAATCCGGCAACGGCGCAAACCGCTGCGGCGCGAACAGTTCCCGGAAGCCGCTGGTTCGCTCCCTGTCTCGCCGACCGTACAGTTGAATAGGTAACGCACGTGCTGAGATGCACGCTGCAGGTATGTTGGCGCGCTCTTCTATTTTCTCAGCTGCGCATGGTGGGTGCGCATTATGTGGCCATCCCCATCCTTGCCTTGGTACGTCACCACATTATCGTTTACTCGCGTCACCGTCGACGGGCCGTTGTAGCGGCGCTCAAAGTTGCTAGCCAGCGAGCGGCCCGAGCGTACTATTGCTATTTTTGCATGGCCACCAGCGCGGAATGGTGCGAAGCTTGGATGCCCCATGCGCCACTCACGCTGGGTCGCTACTGGGACACACGGGACGTCGTTGGTCTTGTGCACACGGCCCAGCAGGTACTCAGCGGGCGACACACATGGCTCTGCATGTACGGACGTGTTGTACGTCGAAAGAGCACGAGGCATGCGCAGGTCCCAGTCGCCCGGCGCACCGTCCAGCACGCGCAGGGACTGGCCAAGCGTGCGGTTCAAGCGCTCCACGGGACGAGTGCCACCTCATTGGTGGCTTCCCCCTCAATAATGTTAACTTTCAACATGGAACCCTATGGAGTGTTGGTGTCCTCCCCAATCCACTTGGGCCCACCCATTGCCTTCCATGTGTTGCACCTCCCAATAGTTTTCAGAAATAAATGCACATGATGTAGGTGTTGCAACCTTAGCACAGGCATGGATTCATATTGATTCAGGCATGGATTCAGTCATGCAGTAGGATTCTGTGTTGACCTGTGCTGAAATGTGCAATCTTCTGAAGCAAGTTTTGACCAGAAGACAGAAAAGGAAAATTGAAATGCAAATCTTCAACCTCCAGAGAAATGGTTGCAATACCAATAATAAGGGATGGACCTAAAGGTGCCTAACACATTTTCCCATGCTAGGGGACCTCCAGGTGCCCACATTGGATGTGCATTTGTTGATTAAGGTCCCTATTGCCAACTAGGTACCTAGTATGGTTAGTTATTAGGGCTCTAGGGCGCATCGACTACATCGGTCATGTAGTGCCCATAGCTACCAAGTATAGGTTGGTACCTACATACCTATCCATATATGCCCTACCTATGAGGGACCTGCATAGGTAGGTATGTACCTACTATGAGTGGAGCTTTGTATAAATTATTGAAGGAGCCCAGCAATGCAAAAACTGCTGCTTGTAAAATTGGTAGCTACATGAAAGGGCTTGACCATTGGATCCAGCCTGGGTTTATTGTTTATTGCATTGTGAGTTTTAAGTTGTTGTCGGGTGGAGTTTTACGCTCGGGATAATAATTTGTATTATATTACTGACAGTATCTATGTTTCATGCTGTGTGTCTGTTTTGGGCATGCTTATCAAACAGCAATGAGTTCGCAGTTCCTTTGAAACAATTTCATTAATCCATTGGCAGAAATTGAGTGGATTGTTTCCCAGGGATAATAATGTTCTGGGTGGCAAACATCCATGACAAATCCCTGATTTCCAATCTGATATAGTCCAACGTTAGTTAGTTATTAGGGTTTTTGGGCGCATCAACTGCATTGGTTATACAGCGCCCATAACGAACCTATTTAAACTGTGTCCATCCTAGAAAAAAACAATATGCAAGCCTACTCTCGTACATTAGACAGGGGAATATATAGCATGGGAGTTTACCTTTCAGAGAAAATGGAACAATTGACCATAATTTACTGCGTCCGATTCATCCTCCAGAACGTCACGAATTGAGAACGGCTGCGATCGTCCAAAGTAAAACCTATAAACATCAGAAAGCTGAAGGCATGAGGTTAAGATGTGACGCACTGAAAGGCGTCCTTGGCATCTGGGGCACATGGGCGCCTCATCACCACAAAGAATATATCCATGCGTTGGATACGTGTGACCAATGCGTCGGCGGCACAGTGTCACCTCGTCTCGCCCAGTCCTACGCGAGCACGAGGACCACTGGCCGATGGCAGGTTTAATTATCCTCATTTTGTTTTCACCCACCGCGTCCCATAGTACCTGCCACTCACGAAAAACGTAGTCCTTGATGACGGGATATATATCTCGAACAGGAATAGGCACATAACGCGTACATGGTTTCTGTGTCGCTCGCTTAGCAGCCGCGTCAGCGGCCTCATTCCCCAATATACCGACGTGGCTCGGCATCCAGCATATAACGACAGTCTTACCTTCTGCACGTAGTGACATGAACCGTAAAACTACTTCCTGGACAATGGAGTGTGATGGATTAAAGAATCGCAATGCCAGAAGACTACTAAGGCTATCTGTTCAAAATGAGGTGTAATGTTTCATCACATACCTGTATAAAACACAAGGCTTTGTTAATGGCTACTAACTCGGATGTAAACACTGATGGCTGAGCTGGTAGCGTAAAGGAGCGTGTGGAAGAGCCGCTGACAAAAGCTGAGCCAACTTCAGCTTCAGTCTTAGAACCGTCCGTGTACGTAGTCTTGTAGCCGACGTAAGATGCAATGAGTTTTAGAGCTTTAATTCGGAACTCCTGAGGTAAGGTGTCATGTTTGTATGTTTCGCTCAAGGAAATATCGATTGTCGGTGAAAATAGCTCCCATGGAGGAGTGTCCAGAGTGCTTGGTTTGATCACACCACGGAAAGTGATTCCACTTCGATTCATTGCGTTGGAGAGCCTGACACAGAAGGGTGTCGAACGCAGGTTTGGTATTCCACTGAATATGTTGGCAATGCGTGACGAAAATACCATATCATATGTTGGGTGGTCTGGGAACTGCGAAAGCTTGCACGCATATCTCATCCCAAGCATGAGACGCCGCAAGGCAAGGGGTGGTTCTTGAGCATCAACTTGGAGACTTGCTGTAGGGGAGGTTCGAAAAGCACCAGTGACAATTCGCAAAGCTGAGTTATGTACAACATCCAACATTCGCTTATTAGACTTACAAGCCGAGTCATACACGAAACAACCGCAATCTAGTTTGGAATGGGTAAGTGCTCGGTAAAAAAGCAGTAGTGTCTTACGGTCTGCGCCATAAGACATTTTTGCGACACATTTCATGATGTTTAATGACTTAAAACATCTATCCCTGAGATTTCCAAGGTGTTCTCGATATGTCAACCAATTGTCAAAATACACTCCCAAAAATTTGCACACCGGCTTCGTAGCGATCTCGGCGTTATACATTCTCACTGAAAAATCAGGGCACGGGCGACGACGACGACAAAAATGAATACCCACAGTCTTTGACTTGGAAAACATAAGACCATTCTTAAAACTCCAATTCTCGAACGGACCCACTGCTAGTTGCAGCTGCCGTTCTACAGAGGGGGTTCTTGCGCCACTGCACCAAATTGCAAGATCGTCAACAAAGAGGGATCGACCGATAGAATGTGGAAGACAGTTTCCAATGTCGTTAATCATGATAGCAAATAAAACAACACTTAAAACGCTGCCCTGTGGTATACCGTTCTCTTGATGAAAACGTCGGGAAAGACAGTTACCAATTCTAACCTGAAAAATGCGATTACGTAGAAAATTGTTGATAAAGGTAGCCATAGCACCACGAATACCATAGTCAAACACCTTCTTCATGACACCATACCGCCATGTAGTGTCATATGCTTTTTCTACGTAAAAAAAGATGGCACCAACGTGTCGCTTCTCCTTAAAACTAGCACGTATGGTGGTGTCCAGAGCTAGAATGTGATCTACCGTACTGCGATACTTCCTAAAACCGCACTGAGCACTGGCTAAAATGTGATTTGTTTCTAAGAACCACGACAACCTGACATTTACCATTTTTTCCATAAGTTTGCACAAAGACGATGTAAGAGAAATAGGCCTATAGCTATGTGGATCGTATGCGTTCTTGCCAGGTTTAAGTAGAGGCACCACAATAGCCTCCCGCCAGGATGCCGGGAAGGTACCGCGATGCCAAAGCCTGTTGAAGACACACAGAAGTTCGTGAACAGCACTAACTGGCAGATGTCTCAGCATACTATTTTGAATATCATCCATGCCTTCAGATACATTCCGCAGTGACTCTATCGCTGATGTGAGTTCGGTCAATGTAAAAGATTGGTTGTAATTAAGTTGATGGGAGGTGGAGAAATCTACAGGTGTTTCTTCGCAACGCCGTCTGTGACGGATAAATTATGGGTCAGCATTATTTACGCAACATCTTTTTGACAGCACTTCGCCAATCTCATCAGCTACATCAGCAGGATGCATGATGCGCCGTCCAGCAACCTCTAAAACAGGGAGTGGCAATGGCGCATAGTGGCCTGAAATACGCTTTATACGTAGCCACACTTGTGATGTTGGCGAAAAACGAGACAAGTTATTTACATAATCCCTCCAGGACACTCGCTTCGCCTCCTGGATTGTGCGGCGCGCAAGGGCTCGTGCTCGTCTAAATGCAACAAGATTTGCGGTTGTACATTTCCTATCAAAGGTCCTGAAGGCTTGTCTACGTTTCCGTATAGCATCTCGGCAAGAGTCAGTCCACCACGGGACTGGGGAACGACCAGGAGTGCCAGTGGTGCGCGGAACAGTTCCTGCTGCTGATTGAAGAAGTTTGTCTGTGAAGTTTTGTACAGTTAGTGGAGAAGATTCACGGTCCGCCTCGACCAGGGTGTCCATTTTAGCTGCGAACTGTGGCCAATCCGCTTTCCGAAGATTCCAGCGCCGAGGTCTAGAGCCAGGAATTGCCCCATCATGGTAACACAGCCACACAGGAAAATGATCGCTGCCAAGAGGGTCGGTGTGTACCGACCAGTCAAATGAAGACACCAATTGCGGACTTGCGAGGCTCAGATCCAGTGCTGAAGTGCGACCCGAGGGGAGCGTGAAATGTGTATGAGTGCCTGTGTTTAGGAGACATAGATCTTCGTTCAGTAAAAGTGAATTTAAGACTTGCCCACGGGCGTTTATACTATCGCATCCCCAGACGGTATGGTGAGCGTTAAAATCTCCTAAAATGAGAACTGGAGGCGGGAGCTCAGCTATCAGACGCTTAACTTCCGAGACCGGAAATCCAATCCCTGAGGGTAAATAGAGTGAGCACACGGACATTGGCCTACGGTGGAGGTGAATCCTTGCGGCGACAGCTTGCAGTGGCGTACGCAGGGCCAACTGTTGTGCTGGTACACTCGTGTGCACCACCAGCAGCACACCACCATGTGCTACGGTGTCGGTTGGCATGTCCATGCGTAAGACCAGATAGTTATTGATGGCGTAGTTTGAATTAGCCGCGAGCTTTGTTTCTTGTAAACATACTGCAATCGGACAGTGTTGCCTAAGCACCACCTGCAAGTCCAGGTAACTGGATCGTATCCCCCTACAGTTCCATTGTAAAATCGTGTTTAAAATACCCATTTACGGCGGTAAGTGTTTAAAAACAAGGGAGAAGTATCACAGATGATGATCACAGACGACATTAGCAGTGACTATGATGGAAAGCGTGTTTTGAAAACTTAAGTCTCTGCTCTACCCCTGAGCGGGGGGATCGTCGGTGACTTTGAGGGCTCACCGCCACTCGGTCCAAGGGACTGAGTCCTAGGGCGGGAGCTCGGTGACCCTTGACCCGGCGGAGAGCCAATCGACGGCATGCCTTGCTTCTGGGGTCCCAGCCTTGGGGGAGGCGGGGGAGGGCCCATCTCATTGATAGCCTGGGCTCCTCCCGGTCCCTCAACTCGCCTTCGCGGCGATGGGGTAGCCGGCCTTGAGGGAGGAGCCCCGTGAGAGACTTGGCGGGTGTTCGCCCGTGCCCTCTCCGTCTGAGCGAGCCGCGCCCGCTTGACGTCGCGGGCGCGCTTCTCGGCTTCCTGGTAGTGAAGATTGACATCAGGCATGTTTAGGGGTCGATATGTAATCCGTGACGGCGATGCAGGCGCGGAAGCAGAGTTTGAGGGTGGGGGTGAGGCCTGGTTCACAGAAAGGGGAGCAGGTTCAGGTAGGGAGGAGGTGGAGGTGGTGGATTTGGAGGTGGTATTGGGGCGTGCGGGGATGTTCGGGGGCGGATGGGAAGTGAAGGGTGGGGATTTCAAGGTGATTGATGAGGTAGATGGGGAAGGGCTTGGTTTGGATGGGAAGGACCGAGGAGGCCTCTTGGACCTTTGGACCAGTGCCCACTCCCCACCCTCGAGGATTGATCGGGAGGGGGCCTCCGATGCACGAGTGGCGCTTCCACTAGTGGAGGGTGTGGCCTCGGCTTCGTGGTGAGTTGACTGACCTTGCCTTGCCGGCGACGCGACAGTCACCCCAAAGGATCGTAGTAGTGTTGTCAGTTACGCAATCAGTTCAGAGGCCCTGTTGGGCTGTAAATGTTGTGGGGCTGTCAGAATAGTTTTACTTGACTGGCCAGCAACCTTGGCTGCATATGTAACTTTGGGGTGTACGCTCTCATATATATTCCTGGCCTCTCGAAACGAAATATTTTTGGTACACTTCAGCGACATAATTTCTTTCTCCTTCTTATATGGGGGGCATGACCTATCGAACGTGCTGTGTGCACTCTGACCCTCTCCACAATTAACACACCAGGGTGCCTCCACATTGCAATGGTCCGATGCGTGCTCCGAAGAACCGCATCTCCCACAAGCGGGACGGTTACGGCAGAACTGTGCTGTGTGGCCAAACTTCTGACAGCGGAAGCACCGCATGGGATTTGGGATGAACTGCCTAACCTTGACAGTTATATACCCTGCACGGACAGATGCGGGTAGGTCCATCGAGTTAAATGTTAAAATAATATTGTCGGTGGGCTGCAATTTATTTCCCTTCCTCACTGTCAGTCTACGTGCTAGAACAACGCCATCATCAGCCAAACCATCTGTAATTTCTTCGTCATTGACACCTCTCAAATCAAAACAGTTGATCACTCCCTTAGAGTGGTTCTTGGTTTTGTGTGTTTCGACCGTGATGGGTATAGTCATAATCTTCTTGCCCTGCTGATCTCTGGTTGAATATCTAAATTCCTTTGCCATCAGTGCTCTACTGGACTCGTCAGCATCCTCAAATTCCACTTCAATGCCACCGTCTCTGAGTTTGTCACAACGTTTGATTCGTCCAAAACGATCGCAGCCGTCTCGTCTCTGGAATGGGGAAAGAGAAGACAGCTTCCTTGCCCCTGCAGCGGCTTGTAGAACAAGAATGTGGGGGGAGGAGGTCCTGCTGGCCCCCGCGTATGAGAATGTGTTCTTGTTGGTGTTCTGGCCACCGTAAGGTGGGCCAGGGAGGGTTTTTGTGTTCTGTGTTGCCATATAATAAAGTTGGTTTCTGCTCCTCGTGGCACCCCACCGCATAGGGGCCCTACCGGGGGGACGCCTGTTTCCCGCGGACGGGAGGACGCCAGGCGCCCGAAGAGCTATACGGGGCGGGCGGCGCCTTCGTGCGGCCGGGAGAGAGGGACTCACCACCCCGACCGCACTAACAGCGCCGCCCACCCCTTGACCCCTGCCGGCCAGGCCAGCAGGCGCTGGGCCGGGGCCCAGACCGTCGGCCTGAGGCGACATGTCGCTTGGCCCATATGGGGCCCTACGGGCCCGCCCGCCCCTCCGGGATATTAGGACCAAAGAGGCGTGTTGGTCCCCCGTCACAACTAGCACCGTGCGACGGAGGACCTTAGCCTCCAGGACTCCGTCAACCCCGGGGGACGGGCCGAGGGGGCGCGACAACCCCGATAAAACTGAGCTGGTGGGCAGGACCGGGAAAATTGTCATACCTGCTCATAGTAGGGAGAGTTGGTGTTGCAGTGCCAGGTGAAGGACGTGGATGTTGAGATGAGATGGGCATTGGAATGGGAGCGTATGGATGGAAGGACGAGTGAGGCACTCTTAGTCTCACCCCTCGCCGGTAAGATGATCGCCGGGTCATTGGGGAACGCAATCCCCCCACCACGGAAAGGTGGTGCCTCGTCGGGGGGGGGGGGGGTAGTCCAATGTTAAAATGCTAAATTATAGGAAGGAAGGAGCCTGACTAAGCATTGGGGGATGGTAGAAGCCCAAGGTTGCAATAATGTCTTTGGGGTGTTATTGTTCTTTAAGGTGTTCATGAGACAAGTTTTGCACCCATTTTACCTCCATGAAGGAAACAAAGGGGGTTAGTTTTTTTTAAAAAGTTTGTTTCGGCACAGTCAAGAATTGAACAAACTTGGTTGAAATGTTTACAACTTTGTTTTTATGTTTTTGGAGGGAGGGAGGTCAGGTTAGGACAGGTTAGGTTAGGTTTTTGCATTTGTTTTTTTACATCTATGTATGCTTTATTACCTAACTGCAAGCTCTGTTCGAGTGTCGATTCCTCCTGACTCCGCGACACGCGACTTTCCAGGGAGACTGGATCTTCGGTCTGGGATTTATTCTTCCGCCCTGCTCACTCCTCCAGCTCCAAACGAACAATGCCCCCCACGCCCTTACTGTTTTCCCGGTTCCCATTTCCGCCACAGGCGGCAGCACCTAATGGGCCGGTGAAGTCATCTAGTAGCACCGCCACCTAGCGGTATCATGCGAAACGGAACTTCATGTTCAGCTCGCGGCATGCACACTCCAACAATCCCCCTTGTCGCATTAACACGCAGCACAATAGCACACTCACGCCTCCTCTATAAGACGGATAGGACGTCGACGTCTTCGCCCAAAACGACGTGGCGCGCCCACTGGAGGGTTGTTTCGCGACGGTTGCTCTGAATTGTCGCCTGCGACAGTCCCCACCGACCGCCGGATCCGGATGGGAGTCGCCGGTCCCATGTCGCTGGCGCAGATGTCTCCGGTTACGGGCGAGCACTCGCCCTCCCGTCATCTTGACGAGGTATCGTCGATGCGGCCGGACTTCAACGACGATCGCGTGACGGTTCCAGCGTTTGGTTGTCGGGTCCTGCACCGCCACTTGACTGCCTACCTTGAACTTAGGCAGGTCCCGAGCTCTGGCGTTGTAGCGTACATCCTCCCTGTCGCGCTGGAAGGCGGCGACAGCTTCCGCTACATCAGCCTTCTTCTGCCACTCTGGCGCAAAGCAGCGCCGGTGAGCCGGTACTGCGTCGCGCACCGGGCGCCCGTATAATATCTCCGCAGGAGACCGTCCGCCAGGGCTGGGGGTGTTCCTATGCTGGAGCAGGCCCGGACCCACGAATCTTGGTCCAACCGCCCTTGCTGGCTGTTCCAGCATTTGCGGATCAGTTTCTTGGTCGTCTTGACTGCAGATTCCGCCTTTCCGTTGGATTGCGGAAAGTTCGGAGATGAAACTCGATGGGTGATCCCCCAGTCCCTCGAGAAGTTGCGAAACGCGAGTGCAGTGAACTGAGGTCCTCCATCTGAATACAGCACGCTCGCTACACCCACATGGCAAAACATGGTGCGCATCGTCTCGATGAGTTGGCTCGTGCGTGCTGTTGTGCCCAGGTCTTGCACGAACTGCCAGCTAGACAGGTTGTAAACTGCTATTAAAAACTTGTGTCCGGCATGCTCTGCGAAGTCCGTTGACACGCATTCGAATGGACGGGTGGGCGTCTTCCGTCGCACCATCGTCTCGGCTGGCTGGGATGGCAGCTCCCGCTGGCACGCAGCGCAAGTACGCATGAGCTGATCGATGTTGATATCGGTCCCCGGCCAGTAGAGGATCTGCCGAGCTCGCCGTTTAGTTCTCTCCTTTTCAAGGTGTCCCTCGTGTAGCTTTCTGAGCACGGTCTTCCTCATAGTCTTCGGCACTACTAGACGTCTGCCGTAGACGACTAGTCCGTCATCCACCGCCAGCTGCTCGTGGACGCTCCAGTACCGTCGAACTCGGTGGTCGGTGTCTTGTTTCTGGTTCGGGAACCCGTTCAACACCATCTCCCGTAACGTCTTCATTTCCTCGTCCTTCTCTGCCTCCTGTCTGACCTCCGCCAGGAGAATGTCCTCACCCTCGTAGCCTCTAGTACCGAGGCTGGAGACGAATAGTGAGGCCACACTGGGGTAGTCGTCTGCGTCATCGTCTTCCTCTCCCCCTCCTGTGGGGTGGCGAGACAGCCGTCGGCTGCCTGGTTGCAGCGTCCTGGTACCCATTGTGCCGTGAAGGGCCCCATCTCCTCCAGACGCAGTCGGAGTCGCTGCAGTCTGGGGTTGACCAATCCATTAGCTGGCTTGGAGTTGATGATGCTGACGAAAGGTCGGTGGTCTGTGAGAAGATCAAAATGTGTTAGTCCGGCGAGGAACAGGCGACACCTACGAAACGCCCAGGCAATGGCAGTCAATAGCAAGCTCAATCTCAATAGCTCAATAGCTGCGTAGCGGGTTTCTGCGTCTTGTAGAAATCTGGATCCGTACTGAATCGGTTGCCAGATGCCAGTGGGCTGCTTCTGTTGGAGTACGAATACGAGCCCGTTCAGCCGGCTGGCGTCAGTGGACAGAGCTGTGTCCGCCTGCGGGTTGAAGAACGCCAGTGTGCACGTCGTCGATAGGGCCTCCTTCACCTTTTCGAATGCTGCCTGGTGCTCAGAGCCCCACACGAAGTCGTTCTTGGAGCTCAGCAGACCCCTGAGCGGCGCGAGGTGCCCCGCCAGCTCACAGGAGAGAGCCAACCTGATTACATAATCCACAGAAAGACCTGAGGGCAGTAATGTCTGTAGGCGTCGGGAAGTTCCTGATAGCCTCGGTGAGTGACGGGTTCGGTTGGTATCCGTCCCTTGAGTCCGTCCCCGGAGTCCTGCAAACGTGACTGCTATCTGCATGTATTGGGCCTTCTCCTGGTTCAGTGAGATGCCCTTATCGCGACAACGTTGCAAGAAGGCCGTCACTCTCTGCTCAAGTTCCTGAGGGGTTCTGGTGTAGATGATGACGTCATCGACATAACGCTCGACCCCCTGCAGATCGATGAGGGGCTCTTCCATCCGGCGGTTATAGTATTCCGAGATGCTGGAAACACCATATGGAGCACGCAGGAACATGTACCTGCCGAATGGGGTTAGAAAAGTGGTGAGACGCTGGCTTGCAGGGTCCAGGGGGCACTGATGGTACCCTTTTGCTGCATCAAAGAGAGCGAAGTAGTGTGCTTCATTACCAACGACCGCTGTGACACACTGTGGGTGTTTTAGACTGGTAGATTTCCCTGCGCACACAACGGTTGAGCTTGGTCAGATCAATACAAAGGCGGATGCCTGGTCTTGAGTTCTTCTGACCATGCGTTTGCACTTTGGGCTGAACCACTATCGGAGAGCACCACTCTGTTGGTTCGGTCACTGGGGTGATGATGCCTTCCTTTTGAAGTTTTTTTGGATCTCAAGCTCCAGTGGTTTCCTCAGCGCCAGTGGTACCCGTCGTGGTGCAGTCACTGCATGTGATCTGGTACCTTCCTGGATATAGATATGGAAGGTCTCCCTTGGCATCACCTTGATCTGCTCATTAAAGACATCAGCAAATTCAGTGAAGATATCTTCACCCTTAGCACCTGCAGTCCTTTTACCAGGAGCGGGCGTGGTCATCAGAACGTTGAACTGTCGAGGATACTCTTCATGGATGAGCTTCAGGTCACGACAGGCCTCCCATGATAGCAGCAGTCCTCTAGCGCCCTCCAGAATGTGGACATCTGCGCTGGTTGAAGCTGCACCAATGCGCAACGTTGTGGGCAGAATGCCAAGTGCCCTGATGATAGAGCCGTCGATTGACTTTGGGTACTCTGTTTGTGACAGGAGATTGTCAAGATGTCCGCCTACACAGGTGATGAAGTCGACTCCACCGATGGTGATGTCTGCTCCAGTGTCTGGCAAGGCTGACACTTCAATTTTAGTGACCCAACCTGTACAGTCACCCTTGGGGCACAAGTCAAAGATGTTCTGGATATCACTGACCATATCAGAGGTCTGTACTTCTTCTGGCCGGACTCTGGTCGACGAGTTACAGGAGACCAACAGACGACTGCAAAATGTTCGATCTTGCCACATTTGGCACAGACCTTACCATTTGCAGGGCAGGTATCACGCTGGTGTGCATGGCCACAGCGGTTGCACTTGGATGTGTCCTGTCGTTGTCCTTTCATCGACCCAGGGTGGGCCTGATTGGGCGTTCTCTGGATCCGGTAGGTGCTGATGTGTATCTCGACCTGCTGAAATTGCGCCAGCATCCCTTTCTGCAGCTTCCTCTGCACGGCACATGTCAATGACACCACTTAAACTTAGTGAGGGATGGCACACAACTTCTTGATGATAGTTTTTGAGAGAGATGAGAGATGAGGTCAAGCCATCCCACCACAATCCTATCACGGATCAAACTGTCCTTGCACTTATCACCAAAATTGCAAGTGGTGGTTAAGTCTCTTAATGCAACTAGAAAGTCATGAAAACTCTCTCCTTATCGCTGCACTCTTAGGTTGAAGTTGCTCCTCTCAATCATCTCGTTGACCTGTCTCCTAGCAAAGGTGTTAAGGTGTTGGAGTACAGCATCCATATTTCGATCGACTGGTGCAATGCCGAAATTGCGCACGATACGAAGTGTATCGTCACTCAGACACGCACGTAATATTGCCATTTGCACGATTTGGGTTTGTTGACTTACCCCCGCTTAGAGCGCGTAATCATCCCACCTTTCCTTCCATGTTCTGAACGAGTCACCTCTGTCCACCGAAAGGTCGAGTTTGTCCGGCAGCGATATTCTCCATGGCGGCTTCGCGGTGGCCGGCATTGTCGTTTGGAGAGATGTCAGGTGTTCGGCTTCCCCCCAACAGTTCTTGTTGTCTCGGCTGCGCCATGTTCGAGTGTCGATTCCTCCTGACTCCGCGACACGCGAATTTCCAGAGAGACTGGATATTCGGTCTGGGATTTATTCTTCCGCCCTGCTCACTCCTCCAGCTCCAAACGAACAATGCCCCCCACGCCCTTACTGTTTTCCCGGTTCCCATTTCCGCCACAGGCGGCAGCACCTAATGGGCCGGTGAGGTCATCTCGTAGCACCGCCACCTAGCGGTATCATGCGAAACGGACTTCATATTCAGCTCGCGGCATGCACACTCCAACAAGCTCCTTGGGTTATTTTGCTTTCCAACCAAAAGGTAAGCATTTGCAGAGGTGTTGAGTGTCCACATCATTTTAATCATGTTCAGAAACATATTAGAAAACAATCCTAGAATTGATGTGACAACTTAAAGCACAAATTTACCTGTGTTTATTTTGGATTCAGGTATGAAAAGTTGGGGCTATTACAATTTGGAGGGGATAATTTTTGTTTCTCCTTTTGCACATGATCATCCAGCATGAGCCAAGCTGCAAAAATCACCCAGCAGTAGGTATTGCCATCGGTGTCACCATGTACGTGCCATGCCATGCCATGTGGCCAAGGAGCATCAATGTGTGAAATCTTCAGTGCAGATCATGACATGAGATTTAATTTGAATATGAGTGTTGTCATGATATTTAGGTTCGAGGTTGTATAGAAAATGTCCCTTTTCACTCTTTGAAGTCATATGCAACTGTGGTGCGAGAAGTAAAATAAGCTGTGTATGGTACATATTATTAATGGCTTTAATGATGACAGGCTTAGTGTGTGCTTATTAAATGTTTCAAGGTTTGTGTGGCTTGCTCAAACCTGCACTGCCATTGTCTGTGGTGCAACAATCAAAAGATCTCAATGAGAATGTTGGGGTCCACCTATAACAATATCCTGAAATTATTCATTGAAGTATCCAATTTTGAAAGCACAACCAAAACTTTATGGTGTACTCTGTGCCAGCATGAGCTGCTGTATTGTGTAATGCGTATTCATCATTTTGGCCACATTTAGAACTTGAGAAATAACACAGGTGTGTGTGTGTGTGAAATCCATGATCCAAGGTTTACTCTGATGTATATTTATTAGGTTCATGCTCTTTGGACACAGCCTCTTTACTTGATGTACATGCAAGATTACAGTTTTACTGATTTGTTCTTGCTGCTGTGGTTGAATCATTCGTCTTGAATATTTAGGCTGATCATGTATGCTGATGTCATCATGTGATGGTCGCAGGTGGTTTGGCAATATAATATTCTTGATTGTGTTGTTTTTGTTCTTATAATACCATTGCCAGCATGCCATGACTCACTCTTTAGCATGATTATGGTTATGCTAATACAGCAGCTGATGCTGATGTTATGATAATGGTTCTGCTGATATAAGGAGTGCGCTGTTCATGGCTCTGCTGATATATGGACTGCGCTGTTCATGGCTGAAGAGGTAGCCATTAAATACGGACGCGAGATGTCAATTGATTGATTACTCATTTGATTTTTTAGGCAGCATGACATCTGACAACTAAGCATTAGTCCATTTTTGTTTGCACGAGTGCGAGATACAGCCTAGCAAACATAGAAACGATGAACGAATTGCCAGATAATCCAGCACGTGATAACTGTTAATGGTCGCCATTATCAGAACGATGCACAGCGATACAACCAGAGTGGGTGATGATGGCCCGCACAAGCCAGCGTCGGACGCCTGTCAGTCTGGATCAGTTTATGACTGGGGACACCCAGATTCTAGAGCATATATGCGTACGGTCACGGTGGCACGGTGGCAAATTCGGCGTTGTGTGGCTGATGGTGGTGGACTGCGTAACAAGTAATCAGCCGGCGTTGACCAACGACCGGCGCACCTGCGGCCCGTCCTGGTCATGGCTAGGCCCAAGAAACTGCCCGAGCTGCCACTGTCGACCTGCATCTGAAGCGGCTGCACCACTTCCAGAGTCAAGTAGACATTTTTTTCAGTGTCGTGACTCACGATAAAAGTGTTAAAATGTAAAATTTTCCTTGAAGGTATCTATATGCGTGATGAACCTAACAAACCATCCGCAGCCTTTGTATGTGGAATTTAGTCCATCGTTCGTTGCGTGCAGGCATTTTGTATAAAATGCTCCAACTACAGAACTGTATCGGCAGTCATTTTTTCTTCTGCACCGCCAATGGTATGTTTACGAAGGCATAGGAAAGAATTTCTCCATCCAGACTGTTTGTGATGCAATGCTTGTTGCTTTTTGCATTTGTTTCAATTCACATACTCAATATTTTGCTATTGTTTTTCGTAAATTTTCCGATTAAGGTAATTTTTAAATTCTTGGGATATCTTTTCCCAATGTAATGTTTATGAGTGTGGTTAACATGACGCAACCATTTATTTCCTCTGCAAATGCATGCCTTTCAGTTATGAGGAAAAGTAACACCCAAGAGGGAGCCTGGAGTTGGGTAATATAGCATAAAAAGTAATGCTAAATATAAAAATGTAAAATAACTTAGCCTAAACTTCCATGCAAAAATATAATACCTCTTAAAACATGGAACATTTCCAAACAATTTTTTCTCTGTTTTCAGCCTAAATAAATATAACCGAACTTGACCTGTTTTTGAAGAAAAATGCGATAAAAAAAACAAAAAAAACAACTAGAAACAATCCAACTCAAAACAAAAGCATAACCTAATCTAACCGAAACTGACCCCTTTGCTAACCTGACCTAACCGAACCTAATCTAACCGAACCTTGCCTTCATGAAGGTAAAGTGTGTGTACACCTTGTCATGTGGATATCTTAAATCGCAATAATACCTTGTTTTTTTGTTTTTTGTTTTTAGTAATTTTAATACAATCTTCACAGCTACTGTGTGTCATCAATTGCGGCATTATCATGAACACGTGTCGGGCCTGAACTGAATTGATACACTGATATATTTAATGTGCATTTAATGCAGGTCTTGTTATCAGGAACTATAGAAATGTGCACAACATACAAACGAGGAAGCAAGTTCAAAACAATTGTATTTTGTTTTCACATGCAAACACGAGCTGGAAGTCCATGGTAATGTGGATATAACCGGCAACCAACTCCGATTTAATCGCATGCCTTGGAAAAGCAGGCTCTTCGAGCCAGAGCATGCTAGTTTAATATTGACGAGAGCTACTATCAATGATTGAGCTGAAGGACGCATCGACTGCATAGGCAATGCTGCTTCCAATGGAAATGACATCTTCATTCTCTTCACTTGGCAATATGTTTATCTTTCCCTCGGGGTATTCTTCAGTCCAGGAGGGGATCCGGGACCGGGATTCTTGATCTATGTTTTATAGCTAACGGCCTCTAAATTAACGTAGATAGTTTTCAGCTGACGTTCTCCCGTAGTCAACACAATGAACAAAATTTGTAGAATCGATTTGTATAAGTCGATTGAGTCAATTTGTAGAATCGACAACTTCAGTGTCAGATTTCACGATTACCATCTCCCCTGTTTGGAAACAAAAACAAAAACCACAACCTCGTCTTTTCAATGGAAGCTTTGTGTAATAAATGTGGTGATATTCTCAGCAACGACGCATCCAAAAATATAGTTGAAAGTACTGCATTCTCGGAGAGGCATTCTCTGTCCGTGACCCGAGATCCGACCTGTTCCAGATGGTGGCGTTTGGAGCGGAGACGTGTGACGATCGCGCTGTTGGCGATGGTTCTGGTCGGCCTGTTGTGGCGCCGCCAGCCGGCCGCCCCGCCGGCGGTGGCCGCCGCCAGCCGCCACTGTCTGGACGTGTTCCGCGTCTCGCGCCGCTCGTTCCGCTGGGAGGCCGACAGCCTGGGCACATGCTCCGCCCGAGTGCTGTCGCCAGCCGAGGTCGAACGCTGCACGAGCTCACCTCGCCCGGACGGCCGGACGCCGCCGCCCACGCGCATCGTGTTCGTCGGCGACTCGCGGATGCGCAACATCTTCAGTCGGACGCTGCGGCGACTGGGCCTCACCAGGCGGCACCGGTCGTCGGACGCCGCCGTCGTGCTCGACGCGCACCCGGCGTCGAACGTGACCGGCGCGCCGGCCGACTGCATCGAGGCGTTCCACCTGCGCGTGCGGCTGGACGTGCACGTCGAGCTAGGCCTGCGTGCGTCCACGCCGTGCAGCCACGCGGGCGGCGGCGCCGGCCTGCGCCTGCAGTACTGGTACCGGCCGTACATGTCGCGCGGCCTGCACGCCACCGTGGTCGCCGTCGAGCGCCGGTGCCGACAGCGGCCGGCGCTGTGTCCGGCGCTGGTGGTGCTCAGCAGCGGCCTGTGGTACGCGCGCCGCTTCTCGCTGACGGCGGCCGCGTCGGCCGCCGACTGGGCGGCCCGCTACCGGCGCGACCTGCACGCCCTGCTGCCGTCGCTGCGCCGGCTGGCGGCCGTCACCACCGTGCTGTGGAAGCTGGAGGAGCCGGTGTTCGCGCGCGAGACGAGCGGCACGCCGCCCGACGTGGTCATGCCGGCGCTCACCGCCCTGCACGCCATCGTGTACGACCTGACTCGGACTGTGCGTCGGCTGACCGTGTGGAGCGCAGGCCTGCCGGACGCCGGCCGCTTCGGCCGCCAGGTGTGCGGCAGCGCTGTTCGCTCGGCGCACAGACACGCCGAATGCGGCGATGCCTATCACGTGGGCGCCACTGTGCTGGACGTCCAGACGACGGCCATCTTTAACTACCTGTGCGGTAGACGACACAGGCCTACCGGAGCGTTGTGCTGTCTCTCCAGTTTGGACTCCATGACATGATGCGAACGTTGGTTTGTTTGTCGAGTCTACCGTGGTTAGCATGCTATATCCTGCGCACAGATCGGTAACACGGGGCACTAAAGGCGGTCCGGTGTGTATCGGTGATGCGCCCTATGACAATTCACAGACGTCACAGACGTCTGACTATGAAGTCAGACTTATGCTCGACTCGAGTTGAATCAAGAATTGACTCATGAATCAATCGTTTTTGGATGAGTCGCGAGTTGAATCGATTATTTTCCCCAAAACATCTTGAGTCGCGAGTTGAATCACATCTTTCCTTTTTTAAATGAGTTGAATCACGAGTCAATCATTCGAATCACAATGAGTCATTTGAGTCTTGTGACTCAAATGCAGGTTATGAACAAATGATATAAAGCATGTATCTTTGTGAATAGTATGCCATGACACAAAGTAGGGAGTAAAAACACAGTATAATTATTCATGCTTAGCATTACAGTTGTCAACTTATCAGCTGCCAGTGAGTAAAGAATGAGGAGTACTTAAGTTATTTACCAAAAACGGATAACAATAACTACAAATAAGCATTCATGTTAAGATTGGTATTCACAATCAGTATCATGCATGAGTCAATCCTAGAGCCAGGAACACAACACAGAAATGAGATGTGATTGTGAAAAAGAATATAGAACCGAAACGGCCCCGCACTGCAACAGGCATCTGCACTGAATACAATTGCGTTGGTTCGTGTGACAAATAACAAACCCGTGCGTGTGACAAATAACAAACCCAAGGTACCTTTACTAGAAGGTAGATCGAAGTTTTCCTTCAAGCCCGCATGACGTCATTCGAAGTTTTAAAAAAATATGGTATCAATTTGGTTGCAGAAGACTTTTCTCAAATCATACGCAATGGTCACTTTAATTTGCTTCCTGGCAAATATATTTGTCTTCCGCTCACCAGGTGAGTTATAATCTTGTCCCATTCTTTCCAGTGAGCATTTGTTCCGACACATTTTATTCTCATGCATGGACAAGGTTGGATTTGTGCATTGTAATCCGGCATGTGGAGAGGAATATTTTGTAGTCATCCAGTATGGAGGATATTTTTATTCAAACCTTATGCATCGTAACTCAATTTGCACCCATTTCAGTGAATTTTGAGCACTTTTACTTGATCACAACAATTCGTTGTCAAAAGTTAATAACTTAGGAAATTCAACCTCCAGATGAGAAAACAAGAAATAATTTTCTGGAGAAGATAATGTTCGGGATCCCAAAAATCTAGGATCAGCCTATTTTTCCAAACATGTACCTACCTACCTACATTGACATACAGCAGTTGTTGAAAACAGTTTTTTGGCCAGCTAGACCCAGGGCATGATGCATTCTTCATTGATGAATCTTGCATGGATTATTGATGATACATGCATAATTGAACATTTATGTACAACACCATTGTGATCTAGGAGTGCCCTCCTGAAACTTGCAACTCGACTGAAACTCTCCTGCCACTGGGGAGAAGAAGCTATGGCGCACTTAGCCCCCCCCCGACTGTCCTTTATTCTGCTCTTGAACGAGGGTGACAACTTGAACACGTAAAATGGACGGTAGAGGGAGCCTACCAATATCGGGATCAATCCCTTTATTTTGGAGGCGATTGATGGTGAGCCTGCCGGAAATGGCACATTGTTAGGCGGGACGATTATTACTGGGTCATTTAGGATACCCTTTGCTGAAGCTAAAGAATAGGTCTTTCAATTAGAATACGTCAAAGTACCCTATATTGCCATAAAATATGCAAGACAGCGTAGAGAAAGTCGGTAAAATTGCGTGTAAACCAATGGTGAAGGGATACCTTCACCTATTGCAGTTACCTATTGCAGTGCAGGACCTGGGTGCTATGTTGAAGTTAGGTGATGTGTGTCCGGTATATATGATTCAGGTTGTGCATCATGCTGATGTGGATTGAAGTATTATGCACTCATTGCTTTGCATATGCATTGACAACCATTCATCTCGTTAACGTTTTTTTTTAGTCAATTACTTTATGCACATGCACATGCATTTATCTGTATATATCCTATATGCCAACCATTACAGTGCATGACGAATGATAAATAATGTGAGGTGAAAACAAAGTTATAGCAAAAATAATATATTCAACAGATGTTTCGATGTTAGGGCATCTTCGTTGGTGTCTAAATAAATACTAATTCCCTTCTTTAATTAGACACAGATGAAGATGCGTTGACATCAAACTGTCTGTCGAATCAATTATTTTTGCTGTAACTTTGTTTTCACCTCACATTACGTATATATATACATATATAAATAATGTGTGGGCAGCGCACACTGAATCAGTGATAAATTATTCGTGGAATAGGGTGGAATATACCACTTTCCTAACACTCAATCGACATCCTTGTCCAAGAAATATCGACATCCTGATCCTTGATGCGTGCTTATGAAGTCCTCGTGTTTCCTTTCTAACAGTATCTCGTTTATATCATGTTCGTGCTCTCGATAAGGAATGGTGATACACGAACATTTCGCAAAGAAATTTCAGTTTAAGGGATTACCCAGGGGTGTCGATTTTTTAAAAACATTGGGGGGGCCGAAGTGCCAACGCACTAGATCCCTCCCCCCCGGAAAAAAACTCATCGGATTTAGCCCACTTATTTTCGGATCTCAGAAATTCTGATTTTTTATTCGACGATGTGTATGTTTATGTTTATTCAGCATCCTCACCAACAGGGAAAATCGTCCAATAACTTGTGAAATCACATAAATAAAAGAGCAGTGTGAATTAATGTGAATGTGAGCAGCAGTGAATTAATTTTGAATTAACGTGGTTTTGCCATTGGTGGTGTGTACAAACATCAGTATGACCATGCAATTGTTGTTTAGTGCTTAGCAGATTTTCTTGCAAACAATCTGGTTTAAAATGCATCCGCTTCGCTAATCCCAACATTTTATGATGTAAGCTGTACTTCCACAGTGGACGGAATTCCAGCTATTTTGTTTGTTTTTGCACACAATTTTACATTTTTCAGCAAAAGGTGGAGGGTCAGTCCACTATCTAATCCAAATCTGTTTCTTTTCAGTTCAAAATGTGCTGGTTAACATCAATGTTTCTACTTAGCATGGTGTTTTTCATTTTTTTCCCCTTTAGCTTTCTTATCAGCATACAATAGCATAGGTTATTGGGGGGGCCCAAATCAACATTGGGGGGGCCAAGATCAACATTGGTGGGGCCCTGGCCCCCACAAAAGGATACAAATCGACACCCCTGGGATTACCTATAATGTGACATGGCATACAATACCAGTTAATAGCATAGGCATTATTATCTTGATCCCAAATACAGTTTTTCCTAAATTATGAACCTGAAAACAAATCATAAAGGTACAGTTATAAGTACCTAAACCGTTGGTTAAAATTTGAGTCTGAAAGACGTCAAAAACATTTTAAATGACACTAAATCCATGTCAAATTTCGACATCCTACTGTGCTCGTATCGACATCTCACACCTAACAAAAAACCAATATTTTAACCCTGCACTGAATCATATGGCTTATGAGTCTGATACTATTGAGTCGGATCTGAATCGATTCAAATTTATGTTTGAGTCGTGAGTCGAATCATGCTTTGTGAGCTCTGAGTTTGAATTGAGTCGAATCAAATAATTTTGACCTGCTCTGAATCGTGAGTTGAATCGGATCTCAAGATCTATAAGTCAAATGTGAGTCGACTCAAAATATTTGAGTCGAGCACAAGTCTGCGTGGAGTACATGACGCTTTTTATGTGATTTTTTTCCAGTCAATGCCGCTTATCCTCAGCAACAATGAAATGTCATACGCTACATCTGCCCAATGGCAGTGCCAGAGCCGAGAGCGGTGCCAAGTGTTACCAGGACGGGCCGGCACAGGAAGCGGTGCCAGTCCGCGCTTGATCACCGCCGCAACAGTAAATACGGAGGGGGGAGAGAGAGAGAGAGAGAGAGAGAGAGAGAGAGAGAGAGAGAGAGAGAGAGAGAGAGAGAGAGAGAGAGAGAGAGAGAGAGAGGAAACACGGAGAAAACAACAGAACCGAGCGACCGGGCGACCGGCACCCCTTGGGGAGTACTGCCCTCAGCGGGTTCAGCAGGTTGCTGCGGTACTTCGGATTTTTCTTCCGGTTCCGGTTTACGCTGCTGTTGCTGGGGCTGACGATGTCGGCCATGCTGTCAGTGCAGGGTCGCTCGCAGTCGTTGTCCGCCAACCTCCAGGTCATCAGTACCCTGCGAGAGGTCGTCCTGCCCCAGCGTGAGTGTCTTGAGCGCTTCTGTGAGGCGGTGATGCGCGACGCGGAGCACCTGGGTATGGATCGGCCACGGCTGCGGCGTCATACGCGGCCACACCGGCGTCTCGGCGAGGGCGTCGCGCCCTCGTCTCTGTCCACCTTGGACGACATGGTGGCCCTGCTGCGCCGTGAGCGCCTGCACCAGGTGCTGCCGGGCGCCACCACACTGCTGCGAGTCATCCTCACGGCCCCAGCAACCACCTTCACCGCCGAACGCCTGTTCAGCCTGTCCCGGCGCCTCAAGAGCTGTATCGGCTCCACCGTGAGCCAGGAGCGGCTCAGCCACGCCGCCGTGCTCGCCGCCTACCCCGAAGTGCTGGACGCGCTGGACGCGCTGGACTTGTACGCCGAGCTGAGGCTGTTAGCTGCCCTGAGGCTGTTGGCTGTCGGCTCACCTGGCAAACGCGATTGGCCGTTGGTAGCGTCAGCAGTCCTACAGCAGGTGTTGCTGCTGCACGGCCGAGCGCTGCGGCCCTGGCCGCCACAGTGGACGTCACGGTAGACGCTGTACTCCACGGCCCTGGTCAGTCACAGTGGACGATGTACTCCACAGCCCTAGACAGTCACAGTGAACGGTATACTCCACGGCCCTGGTCAGTCACAGTGAACGATGTACTCCACGGCCCTGGTCAGTCACAGTGAACGGTATATTCCGCGACCCTGGTCAATCACAGTGGACGGTGTGCTCCACGACCCTGATCCGCTACAGTGAGTGGGGTGTGTTCCGGGATTTGGGTCCAAAGCAGTGGACAGTGTGCTCCGCGACCCTCGTCCACCACAGTGGAATATTATATGTGGGCAGAACTAAGGATGTGTAGAGTCGCAACAGTGGATGACGATCTGCTTCCAGTGATGAAGATGTGATGCAGCTAAATATATCGAGGCTGTGAAAACATTTGTTCTGGACGTGCTTCATGTGTTTATACATGGAAAGCCTACGATCAAAGATAATGCCAATAAATTTACACGCATTTAAAAAGATATGTCGTTGTTACCGAGGTGAAGCGGTGTTTCTGGATTTCGACAGGGAAGGTGTGTGCTAAAAGTCAGTGTTGCAGATGTGTGACAAAAATTAAACCGTTCTTTAGGGATCATTGATATATTATGTCAAGTGCATTTTGTAGGCGACTTAAACAATTTTCATAATTTTTCTGACCACCAAATTGCACTGTTGTCAGCAAAAGGAGAAAATGATGCTTTAATAGGCATGTCGATGAAAGGGTCGTTAATGATGAGGTTAAATAGAGCTGGTGAAATACAGCTTCCCTGTTGTAGTCCGTTCTGACGAAAATGTGGATCGGTGATGGCCGACCGGCACTTGCTATGGAATCGACGAGAACCAGATGAAAAAAAACCTATTAACCCGCGCCGTCTCGGGGGGTTGTTATGCACCCCCCCCCTCAGGTTTTCCGCGGATAGTGAAAGAACAACGCGATTTTTTTCCCCGTTTTGTATTACTTATTAGTTTTGCATATTTGCCTATTAGAGTTGAAATCGATGATTCTGGCTAAAGTAAGCATTTTTTATGAGAGCAAGTTGACTTCGAACACCGTTTGTCGGTCCACTCTACCCATTAGATGAAGAAAAATAAAAGAAAACTTCAAACTCAAAATTTTGAATTTTCCAAAACATAAAATTTTTCTTTTTCGGTGGCCAAAAATGTTATGGCCCTGGTCGATTTGGTCTTCCATTTCTGATTCCAAATAATTTTTGGTTTTTCAAATCTCCCCCAAATGAACTCCCCAGAGCCAAAAACATGATGTAAATCGTGAAAATCTAGGCCCCCTAGTGACGTCACTTTTTGGGGAAAAAATTTCGGGGTGGTGTCTGGCCCTACTCGTCGAGCGCTTTCCGATGACACCTCTTTCGTTTTCGTGCGACGCTTATTTTGGAGATTAGAGGGGGGGGGGGGTGTTTATCCCCCCACCCCGAGACGGGGTGTGAGGATCTGACCGGAGAGACCGGAGAGACTAGGGTTAACTAATGAGCTAAGTGTCCCTTATGCCAGGCTGCTGAATTTTGACGAGTAACGCGGGTTTGAAAACCACATCGTAGGCTTTACTTTATGCCCAAAAATTATGCGACAGTGTGTTCATGTTTGTGTAGCCTATGCGTGTGTCTGTTTCTAAACGTATAAGATGATCTATTGTGCTGCGTTCTCGCCGAAACCCACATTGAAAGAGAGATATAAGATAATTTGTTTCCAGGTGCCAGGTCAGTCTTTTAATAACTATGCGTTCAAAGGGCGGTTTCCTAAACAAGTGGTGAGTGCAATAGGTCGAAAATTAGTGAGGTTACTACGGTCTTTGCCAGGTTTTGGGATGTGCATAATGAAAGATTCTTTCCAAGTTTCAGGGAAGGCATGAGTTACTCATAGGGAATTAAATGTGAGCAAAATGCAATGTTTGGTGTGATCAGGTAAATGTCTGAAAGAAGAGCAATGTAAGTTATCGGACCACACCGTATTATGTTCGGTGGAAGAAGTGCCTGTCCCAAGTTCTGAAATTTTTGGGGAGAAGTATTTTGTATTTTAGTGTTATCAGAATCAAATTGTGCGAAATTAAGGTAAAAAATGTATTGTGCATTTTCTAGGAAACCAGGTCTGAAGTTTTTGTCGGAGCTATGGCGGGCAATGGTATCAGCAGTGGTGTTTGCTATTGCTTGGGGTTCAGTAATGGTGAGATTGTGAAGTTCGGGGGCCGGTAGTGATCTAAATGGGGATGGTCCGCTGAAACGGCGGATTAATCCCCATATTTTGCCTAAATGTGTGTCGAAAATTAGTTGTTTAAGATAATTTGTCCATAAACGGCGCCTGGCGTTACGTATTATGCAGCGTGTTTTGCACATTCATGGTTCCGGTTGATTACATTTTGCTGGTCAGGATGACGTAAATATTTTCGAATTGCTCATTTTATAGTGGCTATTGCCTGGGATACTTTTGTAGACCACCAAGGGACTGGGGTTCGTTTTGCTATGGGTTTTATCAGTGGAATTGTTGCAGACGCTGCCTGTAAAAGTGTGTTGGTAATTAAGTGAATGCTTTGTATGGGAGAAATGTCCGGGTTGTATCGTAAAGATGAAAGCTCCTCAAATTTGGTCCAGTCGGCCTTCGAAAGCTTCCAGAGAGGGATAAAATTGGTGTGGTATCGGCAGGTGTTGAAAAAGTGGGTATTAATTTGATGGGGATGGCTGTCATGAATGTCGGTGTCTATGGTCCAACCAAAATCGTTGGTCACGGCCGGATAGCAAATTGTTAAATCAATGACAGTTTCAGTATTGTGTCCTAGGTGGAAATAGTTGGGTTTCCAGTGTTGAGTAATACTAAATTGTGTCTGTCTAAGATGTGTTTAACAATGCGTCGGCGAGAGTCTGGAACTTTACGTGTGTTATCCCACGCTGGACTGTGGGTGTTAAAATCGCCAAATAAAATAAAATGTTTTTTAAATTGTGCTGTGCTTTTTTCTAACTCTGTCAAGATGTTTCCATTATCTGTGTGTGATGAAATATAGATGATACACACACACCTATATTTATACCATGTAGTCACAAAATGCATGATACCGCCTGTAAAGGTGAATTGAGTGTAGTTTGTTTGTGCGTAAAATCATTGTTGATGTAACGCGCTGTACTGCCACTATTGTGTGGTTCTCGAACCTCGTCGTAACGGCATAGCGAATAAGTAAAGATTGAAATAATATGCATCGATGGGCAAAAACCGTCTTTATTCAATTGCAATCAGAATAGGTGCGAGAATACTAAAGATTGCCCTCATGTCGGCTTATTTGATAACAAGCTGCGACAATTCCATTGCAGGAATACTGATAATATATATATATATATATATATATATATATATATATATATATATATATATATATATATATATATATATATATACACACTGGCGGATCCATGGGGAGGGGCATTCCGGCCATGCCCCCCCTCCAAGCGCTTCAAAGGGGGGGCCATAGTGTCTTTTGCCCCCCCCAAACCAATAAAAGTAAACTAAATTAAAATGCAGTAACCTTTGCTGAGGTTAAAAAATAGCTTTCCGGGTGAAATAATCTCCAATTTTAAAGGTATTTTGTTATGATCGTTTGGAAGCCCAATATGGTAGCATAGTAGATTCTGACACATCGAGGGTTCTATGCTGTTGAAGTTCTGCTTACAGCAAGAGATGACGAAATCAGCAGTTTCATTATTCCTTCGTCAGATAGGTTCATGAAGTTTGTTTAGCCAGTAATGGGCAAGCGGACCCAGTGAGCCAGATTTCGAAAACGGAATTTGAACAGGATGTTTTGTGCGAGTGACCAGTTGAGCCCAGTTGAGCAGCATGTTTCGTATGTTGGTGTTGGGGTTGCTAAGATGAAGAGACAGGCTACATTCACTAGCGGATCCAGGGAGGGGCCATTCCGGCCATGGTTCCCCCGAAGCGCTTAAAAAAGGGGGGGCCATAGTGTCTTTTGGCCCCCCGAAACCAACAGAAGTAAACTGAATGAAAATGCAGTAACCTTTGCCGAGGTTTAAAAATATCGTCTGGATGAAAGAATCTCCAATTTTAAAGGTATTTTTTTATAATTGTTTGGAAGCCAATATGGTAGCATAGTACATTCTGACACGCATCGAGGGTTCTATGCTGCTCAAGTTCTGCTTACAGCAAGAGTTGACAAACTCGGATCTGCCAGTGTGTACACGTGCACGAACGTTGACGTGGTACAAGACGTTGAACGTGAACATGAACGTTTTGGTAAACAAGAACAAAAATCCCGTAACTTAGAAGCGGTGGAGGTAGGCTGGGGCCCCTACACAGGAAATTATGTTGTCATTAATTATTATTGTAAAAAATGGGTCCATTTGACAAATAGTGGTAGAAATCCGATGCTTTTAACCAAAAATAGTGGGAGAATGGGCACCCTCCAAATCCCTTCGACCCCTCCTCTGATGCAATTCCTAAGTACGCCACTGGGGGAGGGGGAGGGGGGCTGACGTCGAAAACCGAAAGTTGGCCCCCCCAAACCGGTGGGCTAGATCCGCCAGTGTATATATATATATATATATATATATATATATATATATATTAGACAAAGATGGTTAAATACGTGTGACAATAAGGCACTACGGACTGGTGTGGCTAATTGCTGATCTCCATGAACACAATTGCTTCTTTCTGTTATCCGCGACGTTGAAACATGGCATAATAGGGAAGCTGTTCATGATAAGGGTGGACCCCAGTGCTGCAGCCAGGATTTTCCTAAAGGGGGCCAACTAAAAAACAAAACAGAGAGTGCGCGCATCGTGGCGCGCATCGTGCGCCAGAAATTTGGGGTGTTGCGTGGTGAAAATCTCAAAATTTCTTCCTTGATCTAGTACATTTTTGGTTGCTAAGGGGGCGGGAGCCCCTGTGAACCCCCTTGGCTGTGCCTCTGGTAAGCCAATATTGTCGCACCTTTTCAACACCGTCATACTTTCTCAAAATGAGGCGTGAATAATTGTGTGGAAAAATATATGTCAGATTTGAGGACAGGGTAAGGACTAGCAACATGCCTGACCAGCTATGCCGAACACACAGCATCCTACAAATTATTATTTTCTTTTTGCTTAACCGGTGTCACCCGGCTCCAAGGAGAAGCAACTGGCACCGCTGGGCGGCCATCATCACAGCTATCGCTGGGCTGCTGGAGCAGCTGTGGTCACGCCACTGAGACAGCTGTGGCCGCTTGGGCGGTCGTCACTGCCAGGACAGTTGTGGCCGTTGGGACGACCGTGGCCACCGAACCGGCCGCCGCCGCTGAGGTGGGGTGGGTGACCTTCCCAGTCCTTGGCAGCATTTATGGCTCTCAAGGATGCCTTATCTCTGAGGCTGGCCCTCACTATTCCTCGCACCCATCGCCAGTTCTCAAGGACTCACTTAGCTTTCAGAGGGCCCCCGATTCCTCAGGTGCCCATCCCAAAGTTGAGGAACATCCCAGTCCAGTCCTTTATGGGCTCTCAGAGGACCTATTCATCCGTCAAGAGCCCTCTCCATCTTGCATGAGCCATTCCAGTCTTCGACAAAATTGTCTAGCTTTCAGTGGAATACTGCAGCTCTGAGACAGGCCACACAATTTTCTAGCAAACATCGCCAGCTCTCGGAACTCTTCTTAGCTCTTAGGGGCTCTGTTCATCCCTCAATGTCCTTCCCAGGCCTCAGGAACATCACAATCCGGTCCGCTCTAGCTCTCAGGGGACCCCTAGTCCTCGACAGTCATTCGGGTTAGCAATAGCATTATAGCCCTGAAACTGGCTCTCAGTGTTCACCACAGCCATCGCTAGCCCTTAGGGACTCTCTTTGGATCTCAGAGGGCCCTGTTCTTCTCATAGGGACCCCATCCAAGTCTTTTTGGCATCCCAGTCCAGTCCTCTCTAGCGCTCAGTGACCATTTTCAATCTTCAGGGGTCCTTTCCAGCTGCTATGGGCCCTTCCCAGTCCTTGACAGTCTTTCTAGCTTCAAGGACTTTCTAGCTCTGACGTTGGCCCTCAGTATTCCTCACAACCATCGCTAGCCTTCGGGACTCTTCTTAGCTCTCGGAGGGCTCTGTTAGCTCTCAAGGGCACTCTCAAGCTGCTAGGGGCCCTTCTTATTTTATCGACAGCCCTTGTGGTTTCAGCAACATTCTAGCTCATTCCAGCTCTGAGGCTGGCCCTCGGTATTCCTCACCTCAATCTCCAGCGAACATGGATTTTTTAGCCTCTCAGGGGACCTTGTTCATCTATTAGGAGCCGCTCTCAACCTCAGAAGAATCCTAGTCCAGTCCTCTCTGACTCTTACGAGATCCTCTTCATCCCTCAAGGCCCTCCCCTGTTTGTAGGGGCCTAGCACAGTTCTCAGTAATCCTTCTAGCTCTTATCTCGGGGGCATTTCAGATCTCAGATGGCCCTCACCAGTCCTCTTCAGCTCTTAGGTGTCCAGTTCATCCATCAGGGGCACTTTCAAACTCAAAGAGCATCCCATCCTTATGTGACCCCCAGGTGCCCTATTTATTCCTCAGCTGTTATGGGCCCATTCTAACTGAGACTACTCTTTCCAGCTGGTATGGGCACTCTAACTCTCGGGTGGGTTCTCTCTCGTTTGTACGGCCCTTGCTAGACCTCGGGGTGGACGTCTTCAGGTCTCAAAGGCCCTTTCCACACAAGCTGTTGGATGCATTAAACATTTTCCTCCGTGATATATCTGCCCCTCAGGGCGGTCGCCTGGAGGGCCACATCGGACTCGCCAGGAGGGCGGGTACCCCTTTATCCCTTGGACACATTATTGCTTTTTGATAGTCCGATCCTCTCCACGGGCCCAGAAGCCCTTTACGTAGTACTGGGAACCCTTCGCTTCA
This sequence comes from Ashinkailepas kermadecensis, assembly GCA_034440615.1. Lineage (NCBI taxonomy): Eukaryota > Metazoa > Arthropoda > Thecostraca > Neolepadidae > Ashinkailepas > Ashinkailepas kermadecensis. The sequence continues at coordinate 77,608 of JAOTOM010002932.1, forward strand.
GCCCGGATCGTCTCGGTAGCTCGGGGGCCTCTTTATCGGCCTGAGGCCCGCTGTAAGCTCTGAGCCCCTTTCATCAGCGTGAGCCAAAGCCGACCCAGCGGCTCTGCATGTCCGGTCCGGGCCCCCATCCGTCGGCTCAGGGCCCCTCTTTCACGGCTCAGGACACTCCGTCCGTTCGGAGTTCCCCTTCAAACGTTTGGGCCTTCTCTATCACCGTGCGGTTCCGGCCCTACTCGGCCCAGGGCCATTAGGATCGGCCCAGGGGCCTTCATACCGGCTCTGGGCCCTCTCCGACGGCCCGGGCCCTCCCGCGGTTAAGGGTTCATTCCGTCGGCGCAGGGGCCCTCCTTAGCGACCAGGATCTCCTCTGTCAGGCCGGAGGCCCTCTTTCAACAGCATGGGCACCTTCCATCAGGTTAGGAGCCTTTGTACGGCTTGGGCCTCATCCGCCGACCAAAGGGCCCTTTCTGATGGGCCTAGGTCCTCTCCGGTAACTAGGGCCCCTCCGTTGTCTCAGGAGCCCTCTTTGACGACCCAGGGTGGTTTCCGGTAAGCCGGAGGCCCCTTTTAAAACGCTTGAGCCCTGTCTATCAGGTCAATGGACCTTTCTCGGCTTGGGCTCCGCCAACAGCCCAGGGACCCCTCATATTGGTTCGGGCCATCTCAACTAATCCTTGCCTTTCAACTATCCGGGGCCCCCACCGTCGATCACGTTAGCGTAGCCCTTCACGTTAGCGTAGCCAAGGGCCCCCAACATCTTCCTGAGGGCACTCTCCGTTGGCTCGGGCCCTCTTCATCCGCCGGGACCCTTTCCGTCAGCCTGACCCCTTTCATCGATCCAGGTGCCCTTCACGTCGGCCCAAAGGCCCTTCAAGTAGGCCTAGGGGCCCTGCTCGTCGGCCAAGGGACCCCTCACATCGGCCCAGGGACCCTTAAAGTCGACCCAGGGACCCAGCACGTTGTTCCAGGGGCCCTTCACGTCGGCCCAGGGGCCCTTGCGGGTCCCATGTACCTACGCCTTGAGGGGCCCTGCGGGCCCCTCGGACCCTCCAGGGTGGGCTACCCCCTTCGCTCCCAATGGCTACGCCACTGGCCCCGGTGGACCCACCCGTGCTGTCCGGCCGACCGGTGACCTTGGAGAGACCACGGCGGCCGGTGATAGCCGCGGGGTGTCCGCCGGCTGGGAGGAGTGGGCCGGGTCACTGGACACATCGGGCTCGATCGGCAGCCCGCTGACGGTGAACGATATGTTGGTCTCGCAACCGAATGACTTCGGGGCCTGCCACTCATGGCACTCCTCCTCACTCCTCGTGGGAGTGGCCTGAGTGTGTAGGGCCGGAGTGGTTTGTGTGTTGGGAGGCAGGGTGGTTTGTGTCGGTGTGGTCGGTGGTGTGAGTTTTTTTTCGTGGAACTAAGCCGGGAATCGTGTCGGCCTGAGTGGAAGTAAAAGTGGTGTTGAGGTGAGTCGTGGGAGAAGTAATGCTGGCTGCCTGGGTGTACGTTTTGGTGGCCTCGACGGTCCGCCGAGCCTGGGGTACGATACGCCGGTGGTAGCCTTGACGGCACATACTCCCTTTTCCCGTCGCCAGACTGAACCCTAATTGTATGTGGTCAGAGGTGTGACAGTTCAGGTATTTGGCTGGTTTTCATCAGGCGGAGTCAAGATGGAGTGGCTCGCCGCACTTGGTGCTTCGGACTGATTGACATGTTTTGCTGCCATGGTCGAGTTAAAACAACGGACAAGATTGGGAATAAAGACACGGACTTGGTATCGAAGATAGCCGACTAGCAGGCTCTTGGGAAGAGTGGTAGGGTTGGAAATAAGCACTAGGAGACTTGCATCACGTTTCTGTCAGTCTTCAAAGGAGGTGATGCGGAGGACGTGGGTCACCCCCCCCGGCCTGAGCTCTGCCTGAATATCTTCCTCAGGCATAAAGCGGAGCTCCGGCGCGAAGATGGTGCCCTTAGTGGTGTTGCGATTGAAATTAAGAGTGATTGTGACAGATTTACCACGAAATGCGGTGGTACGGAGGAGGGCTCTGGTCTGCGCTCGGGTTTGGGTTTTGATAACGAGGGTTCCGTTGGCCGGGGCTTCGATATCAGGATTGGTTAAGGAGCAGATGGCGAGGAGTTGTTTAGTCGGCCAGAAAACGTTGATACGACGGAAGGAGACGGTTTCCTCGACAGGCTTGACGACTGCGTAAGAGCCAGCACTGTCGAGGTGGGGTTCGATGGGTTCATGATTGGTTCATCGATTGGTTCATGTTTGGAGAGCGTGGTCTGGTTCGAGCGTGGGTCAGCGGGGTGGAGAGTGGTCCTGATCGTGCGGCGTGGAGAGTGGAGAGTTGGTCCTGACCGTGAGCCGTGGTCGTGGTCTTGGGACGAGCAGGGGTCGACGAAGCACAAAGGGCTTCCATGGTCTTATCCAAAGGAATAGTCCAGCGCGGGTCATCAACGGTTGTATCAAATGAGGGAGCATCAGGGGCCGAGTCTGTGCTCTCGTGATGGTCGTCAGGTGTGGTCAGAGGTGGAATCTCCTATTCGGAGTGCAGTGGTTAGCTGTGGTCGATGCCCTTTTTGCGTTTTTTTCTCCATCGCTGGGAAGAAACCTTACCTGGTAAAATATAAACAAACACGAAAAGCACAGACACAGGGAATAAGAGTATGACGAGGACAAAAACCACGTAGGGTGACAGGCAGGGGTGTCGATTTGTATCCTTTTGTGGGGGCCATGGCCCCACCAATGTTGATCTTGGCCCCCCCCCCATGTTGATTTGGGCCCCCCCAATAACCTATGCTATTTTATGCTGTTAAGAAAGCTAAAGGGAAAAAATGAAAATCACCATGCTAAGTAGAAACATTGATGTTAACCAGCACATTTTGTACTGAAAAGAAACAGATTTGGATTAGATAGTGGACTGACCCTCCACCTTTTGCTGAAAAATGTAAAATTGTGTGTAAAAACAAATAAAATAGCTGGAATTCCCTCCACTGTGGAAGTACAGCTTACATCATAAAATGTTGAGATTAGCGATGCTGATGCATTTTAAACCATATTGTCTGAAAGAACATCTGCTAAGCAACTAAACAACAATTGCATGGTCACACTGATCATTTCTGAGATCCGAAAATATAGTGGGCTAAATCCGATGTTTTTTTGTTTGTTTGTTTTTTGTTGGGGGGGGGGGGTGGGTCTAGTGCATTGGCACTTCGCCCCCCCCCCCAATGTTTTTCAAAAATCGACACCCCTGGTGACAGGTGTCACCCCACTAGAAACGAAAATGTGGAAAAGAGCGACGGATGTCGCCCCGCGAAAAGTAAGAATAGAACTGCTAAGACAGCAGTCAATCAGGCCAGATTTGGCATGGCGGAGTGTTCAGAGAGCTTTGGTAGCGGGAAATGCGTGCTCAAATGATAATAGTACTGACAAATAATAGTGGTATAAATAGTACTGGCACTCCACGGAGCTATTTGCTTGCAAAATACACCCACTTTAAAGCCGGCGCAAATAACCTTTAGCGCCTCTAAAAATCAAATAACATTTAACGCCTCTAAAAATTACCCCCACCCCCACCCCCGGTATTTCAAGCGTACAGAGGACAGACGGATTAATGAGGTAGACATCTATTACACTGGGTTACAAATTTTTTTTTTTGTAAGTTGTCTATGTTTTTTCAACTGATTTAAGACAATTTTGCAACGGTGAATCCGAAAATGACATCCGTTTCTCTCGATCAGGTCAGGTTTTTGTGCTAAGTTGATTTAAAAAAATCCGACCTTCTGTCTAAATCGATGACATTTTTGTGACATTATCGGTTTATTTTTGTTAATATTTCTCATCCGAAATAGGTTTTAAGAGAAAAGAACTTGTTTTCTAACACAATTTATTAATTAAATGTTACAAACATCGATTACTGTAAATTGAATAGTGAACATTGATAAAGGTAAGTACATGTAAATTGCATGTTACGTCATCATTGTTCAAAATTCAGGGCTTGAGCTTCCGTTTATTCGAACCCCTAGAATGCTCAGCGGCCGGGATGTCTCTCTTCAGAGTCCAACAGTAATCAGCCATCATGACTGCATCCCAACGTCCCTAATACCTGGTCTCCATCTCTTTCATGTCCTGATGGAACCTCCCCCTGCTCGTCGCTCATTGATCCCAGATTCTCAGGAAACTGATCCAAATTTGAGAATAAGCAATGCATTTTGATGCTCATGTTGCATCCGAGGTTTCTGAAAGCAGTCAGCATATTGTTAACAAGTTCTGCATAGTTCCTGGACTTGTTGTTGCCAAAAAAGTTCTTCACGACCAGAACAAAAGCCTTCCACGCTTCCAGTTCCACTTCGTTCATTGAGTTTTCAAACTGTGGATCTCTGATGAGCTGACGGATTTTAGGACCGTCAAAGATGCCAGCTTTCAACTTCTCCATGGTCAATCCTGGAAAAGCCTGGCACAAGTAAGTGAAGCAGCCACCATCCTTGTCCAGAGCTTTGGTGAACTGCTTGATCAAGCCGAGCTTGATGTGCAGCGGTGGGAAGAGTATCCTGTCTCTGTCCACCAGAGGGTTGTTGATGACGTTCCCTGCTCTGCAAGGCACCAATTCCTCCCGCACAGGCCAGTCCTTCTTCGTGTAATGCTGAGCAGCGTCCCTACTATTGTAGGGCGGCGAGGTCGGGGGCGTGGTCGGTGTGGGGGATGGATGGGGAGGGGTAGGTGGGGTGGGGGGGATGGTAGGAGGGGGGTTGGTAAGGGGGGTTTGTGGTATTCGGTTTTGGGTTTTGGTGTTGTTCTGTCTTGGTGTCTGTCTGTTGTCGGTCCGAGTGGTCGCACTGAGTGGTCGTCTGTTGTTGTGTCTCGTGTTGGTCTACTGCGGTGCGCCCTTGACTTCGGAGCGACCTTGAGAAAGTAGTTTCCGCACGGCCGCCGGCCGGCGGCCATGTTTTACTACACTCACGGGCGCCGGGCGGCTCCCCCGGCCCGCGCCGATCCCGCTTCCGGCGTGCCGCCGGCCCCCAACCGGGACGGCCCACAGCGAGCAGTGACCCGCGAGTCCTCGCTGTAGTAGGTGCAGTCTGAGCGTGCCATATCATCTTGTCTTCGTCGTATTGTCATCTTGTCGGCGCCCCCGTGACTCGTTATCCTAACACGAATTTATATTTAGCGAGGTCAAATCTCCTCTCTTCACCACTTCCATCCGTGAGTGAACCAGGCTTGGTCGTGGCGCCAGGGATAGAGGAAGCGCATGATTGGAGAGACCTAGGAGGGGGGGGTCACAAGAGTAATGGACGGACATTGGAGTTGGAAATGCGTCCGTCGCCGGCCCTCGTCCAGCTTCGGTGCCCTCTTAAGTGTTAACGTCCCCGCTTGTTTCCCTCCATGTCATCCACCTGCATGCTCGCACTGGTCACCGGACTGGCAAATTGAGGGCCTAGGTAATTATTCTGGGTCAAATTTTGGCAACGATGGTTTCTGACAGCTAGATGCGTACGCAGAGTTCCAACAGCTCACACTGGTCCTTAACTACCCATAACTACGTCATGCATGCTCCCACGTAATCCATTCATTTCCATCTTCCATTCCGAACATTTGCTCTCTATTAAAAGTGTTGGCCCGATAATTTCCCTTCCAGTGGTGCATGCGCATTCAGCGAGTCTTACTTCCTCAGACCGTTGCTTAGGGCTTTCTAGCCCAAGGTTAAATGTGAATTACCCGTGCTTAGGCCCACAACTGTGACCGGCTGACGCGACACTGTTGGTTGGGAATGATATACTATTTACTTTACTGCCTTCAAGGCTCGATGACACTGGGCTGCGATATTCCGTTAGTTTCTGATGGTCTTATGCTGGCTTTGAGTATTAATGGCCGACATACCTACGCTTTAAATGAGTCAAATGCCTTGCCAGGCCTTGCATTGCTCTAACTTGCAATCGGCGGGCACCCCCACAGGTGGTCCTGGGCCACAAATCGGTCGGGATGTCCCCCTATCGTCTTTCTAACCTATCCTGCCCGGGGTCATGGTCGGGAGACCCTCAAATCCCCTGCCTGTCCTATCCTTGGGGCTTACGGAACGCCAAACTTCATCTCCCCTGTCTGTGCCGTAATCGAGAGGCCCAGGCCTGCTGGAATAGCTGAGACGGGAAAGGAATACCGACCTAGCCGTTTTTGGCTTAGGAACACCATACACCACATCCGGAATAGGAAACCGTGTATGTTTGTGTGGCTTGGGATCCAGAGAAGTAGTGGGCGTTGTTGGATGTTTAGTTTGTTATGTATGTAGAGTATTTTGGGAATGAGTGGGTGTTTGAATGTGGTGTATGGTGTTATGCTTTGTAGTGCTGATTTTGCGTCTGCTGCTATGATATTGTGTTGCATTTGTGTGTTATAGATGGTGGAGTATGCCGAGAAAATTGCGTAGAGTTCTGCTGTGTATGTGGATGCTGTGTCGTGCAGACGGGCACGTAAGATGACTCGCGGCGGTGCTGTATTGGTATACAGCACCGCCGCTGTGCCCGTCTGCTGTGTATGTGATTTGGAGCCGTCTGTGTAGATGATGTTGTGATTTGCATATTGTGATGTGAATTGTAGGAAGAGTTGTTGAATTTCTGCGTCTGTGTATGTGTGTTTCGGTTTGTCTATGAGGAAGTGTGTTGTGGGTGTTTGGTGTTTCCACCATGCTGTGGGTGGTGGGAGGGGTTGTGCTGTGGGGAGTGTGATTTGTAGTCTATTTGCGTGTTGGTGTATGCGAGTTCCTATCGTGGTTTTGAGTCGTGTTGCGTTCATGAGTATGTGTCTGCGTTTGGTGCGGATTTTGAGTGCTTCAGTGCATGGGTGGTGTTTGACAAGTTGTGTTTTGTAATGATATCTAAGTAGTGCTTCTGTGCGTCTGTGTTTGAGTTCTGGTATGTGGTTGTATATGTGCAGTGCGAGATAAGGTGTAGTGATATATGCTCCGGTGGCTATTTTGAGGCATTGGTGTTGTAGTGTGTCTAGTAGGTGGATGTTTGATTTAGCTGCATTTTCGAAGAGTGGGGATCCGTATTCCAAAATTGGCCGGATGAGTGATTTGTAGAGAGTTAGAAGTGTGTTTCGATCGGATCCCCAGTTTGTGCCAGAAAGTGCTCTGAGGATGTTTATTCGTTTTGATGCGCGTTTGTGGATGTCTAAGATGTGTGGCCGAAAGGTAAGTCGTGGTTCTAATGTGATACCTAGGAATTTTGTTGTATTTACAAATGGTATGGGTGTGCAGTCTATTTTTAGTGGTTGTAAGTTTGTGTATCGAGTGTTGCCAAATAGCATGCACTTCGATTTGTGTGGTGCTATGTGTAGGTTAAGTAAGGCTAGTTTGTTGTGTAGTTCTGATAGTGCTCTTTGTAGTGTTCCTAATGCGTTGTTGGGTGTTTCGTGTGATGTCCATATTACTATGTCATCTGCGTATATTGCTATTTTGGTCGGGAAGTTGTCAGTGATGAGTGAGTTTAGGCCTAGAATGAAGAGAAGGGGACTTAGAACGGAGCCTTGCATTAAGCCGGTCGTGGGGAATTTAATGTCTGACGTGTGGGGCCCAATTTTGACTTGAAATGATCTGTTTAGTAAGTAGAAATGTAGGTAGTGTATTAGTCTTCCTTGTATGTCTAGGTTGTATAGGTATTGTAAGAGTGCTGTGATGTTGATAGTGTCATATGCTTGTTTGAGATCCAGGAAGACGGCGACGGTGGCACGTTTCTGTGCCGCCGCTTCCTGGATGTGGGTGGTGAGGTAGGTGAGGTTGTCAAGACAGGAGCGGTTAGGGAGAAAGCCTGATTGTATAGGAGAGATTAGTTTTTGTGTTTGAATAATGTAGAGGAGGCGTTTTTTGACAAGGCGTTCAAAGAGTTTGTGGAGACAGCTGGTTAGTGCGATAGGGCGGTAGGAGTCGCATAGGGTTCGGTCTGTGTTTTGTTTTGGGATAGGAATGAGCAGAGCGTGTAGCCAAGATTGTGGGTATGTATGTGTTGTCCATGCGGTGTTGTAGGTGTCCAGTAGTGTTTGTAGTGCTTGTGTTGGTAGGTGTTTGAAGAATGAATAGTGTATGTTGTCTGGTCCTACGCTTGTGTTTCCTGTTTGTGCGATTGCTATTTGTAATTCTGTGAGTGTAAACCTAGTGTTGTAAAGGTGTGGCCGTGTGTGTCTGATTGGTGGTGGGGGGTGTCGTGCGAGTGTGGATGACCTAATGTGATAGTTGTGTGCGAAAATGTTTGCTATTCTTTGTGGATCTGTGGTGGTGACGTTGTTGTGTATGAGTGTGATAGCATTGGCTTGTGGTCTTTGTCGATGTTGGAATGTTCCAAGAAGTGTCCAAATTTCGCCGAGAGGAGTGAATCTGTTAAATTGGGTGCAACATTTATTCCAGGAGGTTTTTTTTTGCATTTTGAATGGTTCTTTTGCAGGCTGCTCTGAGTTGTTTGTATACTGTGAGTGTTTCTGGTGTGCGGTGTCTTTCGTGTCTGTGTCGTGAGTGGTTCCTCGCGCGGACCGCCCGGTGGCATTCGTCGCTCCACCAGGATGCCGCGCGAGGTTTGTGTTGATGGCGTGGTTTTGTTGGTGGTATGTGTTGGTGTGCTGTGGTGATGAGGATGTCTGCAAATTGTTCTGGTGTGAGGTGTGGGTTGTGTGCTGTTTGTGCTGCTACAGATTCTGAAAAGGGTGTCCAGGATGCTTTTTTGAGGTTCCATCGGCCCTTGGTTGGATGCGGTGGGCCGATGGTCGGGATTTGGTTAAAGGTGATGGTTATGGGTGCGTGGTCACTGAATTGGGGTCGGATGTCCATGATAGGGTAAGTGCTATGCGTGAGGATGCCAGGGTTACGTCGGGGGTAGTGGGGAGGGTGTGGTTAATTGGGACGAGGTATGTTGGTGATGCGGTGTTGAGTACTGTGAGGTTATGTTGTGTAGCCAGTGTGATGAGTGTGAGTGCTCTGTGATCGGGTCGTGTTGTGCGGGTGTCCCATAGTGGGTGGTGCAAGTTGAAGTCTCCTGTGACTATGACGGGTGTGTGAATTTGATCGAGTGCCTTGTTTAATTCCGAAAGGGTTTCTGTGGTTCGCGAGGGGGGATCGTATATGTTGATGAGTGTGTAAGGTGTGTTGTGTAGGTGGATTTCCGTGAGTAATATGTCTGCTGTGGTGTTGAATTGTATCAGGCGGTGCGGTGTTGTATTCCTAATGTATGTGCATACTCCGCCTGATCTGTATGTGTGTGTGTTGTGTGTGTCTTGTCTGTGTAGCGTGTAGTGAGGGATGTTGAATTGATACGGGTCATGGGGTTTGAAGTGTGTTTCCTGTATGCATAGTGCAGTGTGGTGTGTTTGTAATGCGTAGTGTTTGAATTCTGGCCAGTGTCCAATGAGTCCGTGCGTGTTCCACTGTAGTATTGTGTTCATTGTCTGTGGGTGTTGGCACGCGTGAGTGGTCTTTTGGAGGAGTGTTTTTGGTGGTGCTTTTCGTGGGCCTATGAGGTACTTGTGGTTGGGAAGGGGGTGGTGTTGGGGTGCAGGGGATTGTGACGTCTGAGTCGGTATGGATGCGCTCGGTGTGTGTCTGTTCAGACCCAGAGTACCCAGAGTACTCAGACTGGTACTCCGACCCATATATATCTATCCTCTGCCTTCACTGTTTGATCGCGCACTGGCAACGGCCCTCCAGGCTTGGTATTAGGACAGTCGCACAACACAACACACAATCAGACAGAAACGTTCCGGCACCTCAACCTGCTCTACTCGACCAAGCTGCTCTCCAGCTCACCGGGCGGGACGGGCCAGCCATCTACCGGCTGGGGTGAAACACTGAGACCCCAGCTCGGCCGCTAGGTGGGCGGGGCTCGGGACACCACAATTGCACCATTAGGAAATACCATTAGACCATCAGCACCACTAGAAAACCAACAGGACCACAAGAATACCATCACACCATTGGGAAATACCGTTAGACCATCAGAAGCACCATTAGAAAACCACCAGGAGCATTAGAAAACCTTTCAGAGGCATATTAATGGGTTTTAAGAATCATAATAATATTTCTGTGATGACCCTTTTTTTTAAACAATTCATGAGCTTTCGAAGCTCTTAGCGGCTCCGTCGTCAGATGATATATTAAAATACCGTCTGACGACGGAATAAAATGATTAAAAGCAAATCTGACGACTTTTAATATGCCATCTGAGACGGAGCCGCTAAGAGCTCCAAAAGCTCATGAATTGTTTTAAAATAGGGTTATCTAATAAATATTATTATCATTAGAAAACCATTACACCATTTAAAAAACCATTAGGATACCATCAGAACCATTATGGTTTCTAATGGGTTTTTTTTGCAGGGAGGTTATGGAGCGATGTTCTTTTTCGGATCCATTTTCGCCTTTAGCGGGCAAGTGGCTTAGTGTAGCAAACAAATGCGTTAAGCAGATGTCTGTTACCTCGCGAGAATGCTGCTGTTCACGTTTTGCCGAATTCGGACGGTACGCGAATACGCATACGCTCAATGCGTTCAAATACTCATTTGTATGCGAATACGAATACGAATACATCACGAACATGAAATAAGTTCAGCAAAATAGAACTAAATATATGTTTTCTATGTAACGAAGAATCGATCTTTGGTCAGCCGGATCGGCTGTAAAATTATAGCTCCCAATCATGCAATTATTTAAACTGACGACATCGAGAAGTAGGTAAGTTAGAGAAACGTCCTCAGATGGAAAGCTCAGTAAATTTCCACCTGGGATGCATAAGTAAGTCACGTGAGAGTCACAAATCATTCTGTGAACTGGGCTAGGAAAACGGGGGACGCTTGGGCGGACGAAGGCCGTGGCGGCGGACGCAAGATAGGTGGACGCCTTGTAAAGGGCCAACGTAAAGGGCCTTGGGTGGACGTATCTGAACGTATCCCACCTGACAATAATGACGGTTTGCTGAGCGTTTGCTCTGCTAGCAATTTATCTTGGCTACAGCGGATTGTGAAATAGTTAGGAGAAGCGATAGGAGGAGGTATACGTGATTTTCTTCAGGTGACCAAGTCAAGGTATGCTTCGCAAAATGAGTTCATCGTTGCTAGATAGTTACTGAATACTGATACACCAGATTAAACAGAAAAGCTCACCTTTGCTTGTGTCCACCGCAGTAGGTAGACAGTTTAAGAAACCATCCAGTCTTCTTATCCAGCTGTACCTACTCCAACTAATTGAGCCTGTGTCATGCGCTTATCACCACATCAACATTACATGCATGCTGCATGATGTGATGGCATTGGCTAAAATTGAAGTCACATGGATGGTGATCCTCAGGTTTTCTGCAGGGGGTTCGCACCCCTGGTTTGGTAGGTACCTTGCTGATGTTAGTTTGTCATTTTCTATATTCAATGTGAAAATATGTCTTGAAAATAAAGACATGGACTGCCTGGCTGGGTGAGATCTTGCTATTGAGCATCTGTATGCCCAGCAAGGTCTGAAATGTGAGCCTATTGATAAATAGTTTATCAATATAGAACCCTATTGGCTAATTTTTGTACAAAATTTTTTCTGGTGTTTTCTGATGTCATTTGAACGAATGAATGAATCTGATGTTCTTTTTTTAATGAAAACCTATCAAGATATAACCAATTCAAGTTGAAGTAGGTGCCAACCTACCTATAACTCAATAAGCAGTCATTTTGCAAAAAATGAAGGTTTTAGTGTGCTTTAGGTTATTCACATAACAATTTCTACATACATTTTACCTTCATGAAGCTAAAAAGTGGTGTTCAATTTGGTCAGATTAGGCTACATCATGTTTTGATTTATTTTGAAACAAATGTATTATTGTGCTTTAAGGTGCTCACACATTTTGCCAGCATTAAGCAAACAAATAGTATAGGTTTGGTGGTATTATTGCCATTTAAAGTAACTAAAAGACAAGTTTTACACACATTTAACCCCATAAAGTCATAGTCATAAAGTGTTAAGGCTTAATAAGAGCCACAGGGGCCCATCTGGGTTCAGCCTATCTAGAAAAGACACTAGAATGTACATACTCTCACCCCAATCAATCCCTTATCTCTGGGTGCTACATGGCCAATGTAGTTGATGTGCCCTAAAGCCCTAATAACTAACTAACTAACTAATCCCTTATCTCAAGTTCCTAGGGAGCTATATATCCCAGCCTATCTAGTGCCATTCACTTGATATTGCATAACACACTCAACAATTACAAACTCCTCCAATCATACCCATTGTGCTACCATAGCCAATCTCATCAGTATCACATCCCAAAGGAAGGTGCTGAATCCACTGCTAGGTACACCCTATATAAAGTTATAGAGCATTTAGACTTAATAAGAGCTCCAAGGGCCCCTCCAGTTAAGTCTGTAAGACATAAAGACATAAAAGATCAGTGCAACTATGAGCCACAAGGGCCCTTCTTGGTTGCACTTTGTACACTGAACCAGTTGCCCACCAAATCTGTCAATCAACCCTCCCTGGAATACAGAAAAACAAGCCCCCTATTCTTATAATGATTGTCTGTGCTGTTTTTAAAGATGTTCAGTGTGTTGCTACTGACAATTGTTCCTGGCAGCTGGTTCCAGTGTTCTATTACCCTGTTGGTGAAGAAAGACTGTCTTAACCTTGTCCTGCTGTGATTAACTTTAATTTTGAATTGATGACCTCTAATTGCATCATTTCTGTTAAATTCAAACATTTCCCTGAGATATTCCTGTTCCTGACCATGAACAAATTTAAAAACCTCGATGAGATCTCCTCTCAGCCTTCTATATCTAAGTGAAAACATTCAATTTCTTCAATCTTTCCTCATATGCCAGGTTGCCTATACCATTAACCATTTTTGTTGCCCTCTTTTGTACTCTCTCTAAAAGCCAACAATCTTTCTCATAACTAGGGGACCAAGCGTGGACACAGTATTCCGAATGTGGCCCGACATATGCACAGTAAAGCTTCCTGATGACCTCCTCACTTTTGTATGACACATTCCTCTGTATTGCCCCAAGCATTCTTAGTGCCTTCTTCCTGGCTTCTTTGGTCTGTTCTGATGCCCCCAATTTTGTGTTCAAAATAACACCTAAGTCCTTCTCCTGCTGAGTCACAGATAGTACTTGGCCATCCATCAAGTATGGCACCTTCATATGCTGCCTACCTACATGCATGACTTTGCACTTATCAAAATTAAACTTCATTTGCCATTTTTCAGACCACTTCACAAGCTCGTCTAAGTTGTTCTGCAGCAAAACCTGCTCATTGTGCCCTGTTATTGCCCTAAAGATCTTCAAATCATTCTGGAAATTTCAAAACCTTACTGCTTAGGTCACATTCAATGCTATTCACAAATATAATGAACAACAGTGGCCCCAGTACCGACCCCTGAGGGACTCCACTAAGAACATTTTGCCATGATGACTGTACCATTAAGCATCACTCTCTGCTGTCTATCTGAAAGCCACAACTCAATCCATTTTAGGATGCTACCTGCAATACCATGGACCTGAAGCTGCATCATTAACCGTTTATGGGGTACCTTGTCAAAGGCCTTACTAAAGTCAAGATATGCTACATGAACCTGATTTCCCGGATCCAATTGTTCTGTAGCAAAATTCAAAAAGTCCAAGAGAATTGTGAGACACGATCGCCTTTTTCTAAACCCATGTTGAGTATCTTGAATCAATCTGCTTCCTTCCAGAAAACTAACTATTATATCCTTGATAATTGATTCGAGTACCTTGCAGACTAGGGATGTGAGGCTTACTGGACTATAGTTTTCAACTTTTCCTCTTTCTCCTTTCTTGAAAATAGAAACTACATTTGCCCTTTTCCAATCTGTTGGAATTTCATTTTGTGAAACTGATCTACAAGATATTGTACTAAGTGGAATTGCCAGTTACTTTTCAGTTTCCCGCAATACCCTAGCATAAATTCCATCAGGTCCTGCTGCCTTGTTTGGCTTTATTTTCCTGATTTAATTGAAAACAGCATCACTATCAATGAAATCAACTTCGTTTATCTGATCACCTGTCACTGAACTGTGGTGCACGGTTGGCAGATTAGTCACGTCTTCCAATGTAAACACTGATTTAAACTGCTTGCTCAGCTCCTGAACCATCTCACCATCCTCACTCAATATAGTCCCATTTACTTACAGTAGACCAATTGCGCTTGAAACTTTACTTAGCTTGTAGAAACTAAAGCACTTTTTACTGTCCCCAGTACAGTTCCTAGCCAAATCCAATTATTTTGCCTGCCTTGCTGCTCTGGTTTTCTGCTTCACAGCATCTCTAGCTTTTTGATACGACCTTAGATTTACGATATTTGAAGCATCCTTAAATACTCTAAATGCATTTTTCTTAGCCTTAATTGATCTCCTCAAATCTGGTGTCAGCCATGCTGGCTTTCCTACCCTTCTTTTGCACCTTTGCTTTTGGGGGACATGTCTAATCTGAATTTCCCTCAAGTAAGATTTTAACTTTTCCCACATTTCACAGGCATTTAAATCAAAAAAATATTCTTCCCATTTTATGGCACTTAAAGCCTCTCTCATGGAGTCAAAGTCTGCCCTGTTAAAATTTGGAATCTTTGCCAAGTTATCCTTGATTGTCCCTGCTATTTGTACCTTAAATCTCACTATGTTATGGTCACTTCTTCCCAGAGTTTCTCCTACAGTCAAGTCTTGAACTAAATCACTTAAATCTGAGAAGACAAGGTCCAAGAATGAGTAAATGGAAGATACCATAAGCCTGGTAAAAGACCCACCCAAACCATCACCATATACTGAATAAACCATCCACCAATATCCCACACACCTATCAATGCCTATCTACCCTAGCTATCCAGCCCTATTCCCCTGATCCCTCTTAACACATGTGGATTGAATGCCTTATCAATAATTTTCAAACTGCATCCATGCCTGGTTAAAGGGGTCCGTGCCATGCACACTTATTAGCATAAATCTCACACCGTTCAACACAAATTAGAACTCAAAAACAAGATTTTCCTGTCTAAAAAAATTGTCCACCCTACTTTAAAATACATTCAATGAGGAACTCCCCACAACATCAGCAGGCAGCCCATTTCACTGATCAACAACCCTTTGACTGAAGACCTGTTGTCGCTTAACTGTCCTACACCTCAACTTGTCTAACCTGAATTGATGACCTGTATGTGATACTCTAAACTGAAGATTGCCATTCAAATTGACCTGATCTAGTCCTTTAGCAATTTTGCACATTTCAATCATTTTGTACATACCCTTAATCTCCTATACTGGTGTGAGTACATATCTAATGCTACAAGCCTTTCTCCATATTCTAAGTTACCTATTCCACTGATGAGTCTAGTTGCTTTATGCTGCACTCTTTCCAACCTATCTATATCTTTTTCTAGGTAGGGGCTCCATGCTTGTACAGAATATTCAAAGTGGGGTCTCGCATATGCTAAGTACAGTTTTTTTTCATGACTTCCTTGCTCTTATATATCACACTTCTATTAATGAGTCCCAGCATTCTGAGTGCCCTGTTCCTAGCTGAGATGCATTGTTTTTATGCTTTAAGGTCTTTTGAAACCAACACACCTAAGTCCCTTTCCTCTTCAATAACATCCAGTTCCCTCCCTCCCATTGTATATCTGAAAGTCTCACCTCCAGACCCCAGATGCATAGCCTTACACTTGTCATAGTTGAAAGACATCTGCCATTGATCAGCCCACTTTTTTAGGTCCTCCAAATCTAGTTAAATATTTCTAGATTGATCACAACTGTTTGCCACTCCTACCAGCTTGATGTAATCAGCAAATTTGAACACTATTCCTCAGCCCTACCTCAAAGTTATTTGAGTTATTCACTCAATGTTATTCACAAAGATGATAAAGCGAGGTGGCCATAGAACAGAGCCCTGTGGTACTCCACTCAGAACATCCTTCCAATCAGATTTAAATCTGTTTAACACTACCCTTTGTTTCCTTCCCCTCAACCATACTTCAATCCAACCTATAACTTTTCCAACAATCCCATGTTGCTGTAGTTGATGAATTAGCCTCCCATGTGGAACTTTATCAAAAGCTTTGCAAGTCCAAGTACACAACATCCATCCTGCTTTGATTGTCTACTTCTTTGGTAACATACTCCATGAACTCCAAAATGATAGTTAAACAAGACCTTCAAGATCAAAATCCATGTTGAGTATCCCTTAAAAGGTTGTGCTTATCAAGATGAATTTGAACATTCTGTTTAACCAGATTATCTAGTACCTTGCCAACTATTGAGGTCAAACTGACTGGCCTGTAGTTCCCTACACACTTCATACTTCCATTTTTTTTTAAATTGGTACTACATTTGCATTTCTCCAATCTTCAGGCACTTCAGAATATTCCATAGCCTGCCTGAAAATTATACCTAGGGGAACTGCTCAAGCTTTAGCATGCTACTAAGACCCTAGCATATATATCATCTGGTCCAGAAGCTTTATTAGGTTTTATATTCTGCAACTGCGTTTCTACAGCTTCTGTAGTTATTGTAAGATCCTCCAGCCTATCATCTGTCATGGCATAAGATTCAGTTGTTGCTATTCTACCAGAATTATCTTTGGGGGATGAGTGGTCTAGGGGTAAGATGCTCGTCTCACAATTTAAAGATTGTGGGTTCGAGTCTCACCTGTCGCTACTCTTCGTCCGCGACCAATCGGCGTGAGAGATTGGCGACGCTATATGACTCAACGGTCGACGTGTCGTAAAAAAACAATAATAACCAGACTTATCTTTAGTAAAGACTAATTAGAATTGCTTGCTTAGGGATTCCACAATATCACAATCATCAACCACTAATTCCCCATCTACCTCTAGTGGTCCTACACTACACTTTTTAGCCTTAAATTTGTAGAAGCCAAAGAATCTCTTAGAATTACCTACTGATCATTCTCCAGCTTTTTAGCTCAAGAAAATGTTTATTTAGCTCATTTTGCCCATGAAGCATGCAAAGGGGTTAGGTTTGGTTAGGTTAGGCTAGGCTTTTGTTCTGAGTTAGGAAAAAAGATAAAGCGAGTTTTTTTCTTAAAAAATTGGTTCAGGCTAGACTAAGCTAGGATATATTTTAATTTGACAATTTCAGTCCCATGCCTATCAGCAGATTTAACAAATGTCATAGTGTGCTCTTATCAATTTGCATCAATGTCATAGGATTTCATTACAATGTCCCTGTTAAATCTTTCAGAGACATATTAAAGGGTTTATAAGAACGCTGGGCATAACGATTGCACGATGGGTCCGTACTACCGACCGTAACGACAGCACGCACGGTCTGCACCAGCGTAGTAGCGAGCGTACGTATGAACGGCCTCTACCTACCGTTCGGCAGTGGAACGTGCATACTTTCTGTACGTACGGGCTGTGCCAGCTGGGGTGGAGTGGAGGCCGATTGTGACTTCATTTGACCCTGAAGACATTGACTTGGGGTCATGAAATGTATACTGCATCGAGTTCACTACAGCCGTAATTCCTCCAAATTGTGTGCTTCTAGTTTCAGATCTTAGTGGCTCTGTCGTCAGATGGTATATTCTCTTTGAATATACCATCTGATGACTGAGCCACTAGGAGCTCCGAAAGCTCATTAATTGTTTAAAAAGTGGGTCATCCCAGATATATCATTATCAATATCCTGTTGTTTATGAGGTACTTTCCAAAAACAGGACAGATGGGCACATCCCCCACAGTGCACTTGTCAATGGCCTATGTCCATCAAGATGGGTATGAATATCCTTGGAAATTTGCCATTTATGCATGTAAATATGTAATAATATATATACATACATACATACATACATACATGCATACATACATACATGTATACATACATACATACATACATGCATACATACATGCATACATACATACATACATACATACATACATACATATACATGTATGTGTATGTGTGTGTGTGTGTGTGTGTGTGTGTGTGTGTGTGTGTGCGTGCGTGCGTGCGTGCGTGCGTGCGTGCGTGCGTTCGTGTCTGCGTGCGTGCGTGCGTGCGTGTCTGCGTGCGTGCGTGCGTGCGTGTGCGTGCGTGCGTGCGTGCGTGCGTGTGCGTGCGTGCGTGCGTGCGTGCGTGCGTGTGCGTGCGTGCGTGGTGCGTGCGTGCGGTGCGTGCGTGCGTGTTGTGTATGTGTATGTGTATGTGTATGTGTATGTGTATGTGTATGTGTATTGTATGTGTATTGTATGTGTATGTGTATGTGTATGTGTATGTGTATGTATGTATGTATGTATGTATGTATGTATGTATGTATGTATGTATGTTTATAGATATGTGCAGTATCTGGTGTACTACCTGTGCTGGTGCACGTCAGCAGGTGGCACGATGTCCACTTATGACGGACGAGTGAAATCAGCAGTGGTGGATCCACTGGACACAGAGGAGGTGGAGCTGGGAGAGGCATCCCCGGTGGTGGACAGCCATGGTCCGGATGGCTGGTCCCGGCGGCCGACACCACCCTCCTCACTGCCGGGCATCACTCGTGAGTAGCTCCTGACACTCAGCTGACTGACGTCCCTGGTGGTGGACAGCCATGGTCCTGGTGGCCAACACCACCACCCTTGCTGCCGGGCATCACTCATGAGTAGCTCCCAGCACCCACTTGACCTGCAAATACAGCCTGCTGGTGGCCCCTGCATCGTCACTGCATTGCTATCAGAGAGGTAGCATATCATTATGTAATATTCCCATATATTTGTTTTCTTCCATATGTACTGATGACATCAGGCTTGCTTCCAACTGCACATCAGTCCCCTGAAGCACACATAAAGCAGGTGTAAGCAAGCATGTGTTGCACACAGATGACAATTGGTCTGTGTGTTAAGTTTGTGATACTAATTAAGTTTATTTAAATTAAGTTTGTGATACATGCGACGACAATTGCTTATGTCACCTCACGCTTTTCCGACTTGAAGCTGCTACGACATAATCGAATGCATTGTGTCCAATGGAGTCTGCATTTAGTAATTGTTAAAGATTTCCCTTTGCCAGGAAAGTTCTTAAGAGATTTCTGTTGAATTGTTAGTTGTATGTAGCACATGTGCTATGTGCTGAAATGTTCGAAACACATGCAATTTAGCACTCCATGTTGTATAGAATACGAGTGCATGCGAATAACTATTTTCGTGCACTGCTAATTAAATGATGAACTACTGTATAATGTATGTACTTTTATTTATTTCGAATAATGCACTTGGCATTCTTAACATTTTGCAGGTCGTCTCTCTTCTTGCATGGTAAACCAATATCGACCCCCTCCCCCTGTAAAACGTAGCATGCAGTGCATGTGCCTGTGCTATACCTTCAAATTGTGTGTTTCCATTCGTCCTGGAAGTCGCATATTCTCGCTGTCTGGTTAAGAAGCTACATCCTACAATACGCCATGACCTCCATGTAACTCTACAACATGGACCTGGTTCAGCAGTTGACCTTCCAGGTGCGTTCTGGCATCAAGATGTGTCGATAGAATAGCGCGTGTTTGTCTGCTGGGATAGCGCGTCTCGTGTGATGTGGGTTGTCGAGGGCACCGGTGTTGCCAACACATACGGCGGCTTGTTGCAGCGGCGTCGACGAACATCTCGCTGAACTCTCCGAGCCACCAGCAGATCAACCCCACTGTGCAGGCCAAGATTGAGTCCATCAAGGCATGGGGCATTTCCACCTACAAGTACTCGCGTCAGCTCATCTCAGAGAAGCTTGGCAAATCATCGCGGACTGTGGACGTGGGTGAGTGTCGGAAATGTGGTTATTCCAGCATGTCGAGCGCTGATAACATTGGGTGGTGGTATGGGGTTGGAAAGTTTGTGACACTGCGAACTGGGGTATCATCTAGGCCAGGATCCTGCCCCTCACAAAGCCAAAGCAAATGGAATTGGAGGAAATTACTCAACTTGTGCATAGCAGGATATAAATGTTCAAATACTTTACCCCTTTATTTTTTAAGCTTGATAGATATGTTGGTCTATGGGTGAAACAATTGCAGGTACCATATTTTGAAAAGTTGACCTCAGGTTGCCGATCTAGAAGTCACTAAACTTTGACCCATGGCACCCCAAACTTCAGGAGCCTATAACGTCCAAAGTATTTGTCACATAATTACGAGGAAAACGACTCATAGCCTAATGTTAGACCTTCCTTCTAGGTGCAATAGCCAGAAGGTCAGTGACCTTTGCCCTTGTCAGACCTTGAACTGAAAATGTAAAACTTGAATGGCAAAAACGTGTCCTCCGATCTTGTTCATCCTGAGATATGATATTGGTCTAATATTCCTCTATAAGCCCTGAACAAAATTGCAGTGGGCCCTTGGTAACTTCAGCAGAAATGAGCAGTCGAATACTTTTGTGTACATCTGCCTATGCATCAAATGCATCGTAATTGCAATATGCTATAGCGCTATTTGCGCCTCATGATACTGACTATGCATGATAACTCACTGTGTAAGGTGTATCGAATTGCTCATTCCGTAAGTGACGCTTAAGCGTGCGTAGCTTCTAAGGTCAGAGACGTTTGAGGACAGTCATACCATACATCGGTGGTTACGTATTTCTTTTATCAATGTTTCAATTAGATATTCAGATTAAGGTCACAAGGTTGACCTTATATGACCTTAATTTGCTATGGTATATACTTTGATATGATATCGTACGCTACTATGGTATGACTGTCCTCTGTAATCCTTGGTAAAACGAGTGGTGCCTCAGTAAATTTACTGCGTCTACTCGTGATGTTCCTCTCCTCCGTGGACGAGTTCATTTAGAGTTGTGTGTTCCGCTCCAAGCGGTGTCGTGGCATCTCAGCAGATCGGCCGCATCTGCGGAACAATGTGAGAAGAGTTGAGCGACGTCGATGCTGTGTGTTTCCGGCCCGGTCGACGAAGCGAGTACTCAGCACAGGTTCAGCCCGCTCCATCCTAGGGTGCACACGTTTCAGCCGCTGCAGAAGATTGCGTACCATCTGCCGCTGAGAGTTTGGCAAGTTCACCAGTCCGAGGGCAAGAAGTCTGTCTATGAAAGCGGGAAGAGGGTCGAGGAGTTCTGGCGACAGCTGAGTCTGAGGATGGAGGAGCCAAGTGCTATTGGAAGTGGAAACTCAAAACGGAGATGTTGCCCTCAGGGCGTTTTCAGAAGCCGCAAAGTTCGCAGCAATCGCCGGCATCGGCAAGGGTTGGTCAGCAGGCTTCTTCGCATCAGCGATGGCGTCCTCGCTGGAGCGCTGTGCGGTGGCCGCTGCAGTCGCCGGAAGGTCTGGCGGCGGCTCCACTCGGCTCACGCGCCGCAAGAACTGCATCACCTTTCTGTCGTCGTCCTGCAGTATGTTACGAAGGCTGGGGGCCGGCCTTCCCACAGTCGCTGGCGTTGCTGTGTGGCCGGACAGTCACACAGCAGGTGTTCGACAGAGTCCAGTTGGCCACACTAGGTGCAGTGAGGCTCCGCGGTCAGCCTGGTCCGGTGTAGTGTTTGGCGGACGAGGACTGACTTCCCGACCCGAAGCGGGGATAGAGTTGTCTGCTCCTATCTCATCAGGCTGGCATGTCCGAGTGTAGGTCGTCGGCATAGGTGGGCCTTGGTGGGTGACCTCACTGGCGGTGACTGTGGCCGTGCCACCCGTGTGGTGGTATTCCAGCGTGCAGTGGGTGTCATCCTGACTGGCGGTGGCCGTAGCCGGCGAGCTGTGTGAGGTATGGGCCGGTGCATCGCTCTGTGGGACGGCGTCCTCCCCAGAGACAGGCGTCGCCAGCGGACGCTCCGTCGTCAATATCCGCCACATGGCGAGCGTTGTCAATATCCATCACATGGCGGACGTCGTCAATATCCAGCACATGGCGGACGTTGCCAGCGGACCATCACAGTACCATGCATCACCATGCCACGGACGCTGCCGATGACCATCACAGTACCATGCATCACCATGCCACGGACGCTGCCGATGACCATCACAGTACCATGCATCACCATGCCACGGACGTTGCCAGCGGACCATCACAGTACCATGCATCACCATGCCACGGACGCTGCCGATGACCATCACAGTACCGTGCATCACCATGCCACGGACGCTGCCGATGACCATCACAGTACCATGCATCACCATGCCACGGACGCTGCCGATGACCATCACAGTACCATGCATCACCATGCCACGGACGCTGCCGATGACCATCACAGTACCATGCATCACCATGCCACGGACGCTGCCGATGACCATCACAGTACCATGCATCACCATGCCACGGACGCTGCCGATGACCATCACAGTACCATGCATCACCATGCCACGGACGCTGCCGGTGACGATCACAGTACCATGCATCACCATGCCACGGACGCTGCCGATGACCATCACACAGGACATTGTCCGTCGCTGATTGATTGATTGATCCCCTTACGGCATGTTGGTTCAAAACTATACATTGATTGACTTTTGAGGTGCATTTTCCTGCTGCGCTCAGTAGGACCATGTTTGTTTGGTGTTCTGAACTCGTATTTATATTGATGTCCAATACGTGTTCTTTCTCCTGTCACAACTGATGGGCTACCCAACAACGGAATGCCTGTCCTGTCCATGTGAAATCCTTTGAGGTCGGGTTGTGTCCTATGAACAATTTTGAGGGGACGCTTACGTGACCGGGGTGTCAGCACTAGGGTCATTTATAGCGCCGCCCCCCCCACTGCACACAACCGACGTCCCATGTACCCTGCAGAACTGGATGCACAGATAGAGCGGCTACGGGAAACGCAGAAGGAGTACATCAACGTCCTCAAGCTTGCGCGCGCTCTCTCCTCTCACTTCTGCAACATGCTTAACACTCAGGTAAGCATTGTGCACAGTACTCAGGTATGCATTGTGATAGATGATAGATAGATAGGTGGATGGACGGACTCGCAGGTAGATGTATGTCAGTTTCTCCACGGTCTACGACTTTTCAACTACCTGCGTCAAGTGCATTAATTTAAACACAACACTCTTACCTGTGGCTTTTGGAACATGCCAAGCATATGAAGCCATAGTGTGACCTAGTTCCCCCTGGGACGATGAATACCCCAATACACTGTTCTCAGAACAGGTGGGATCGGTTGCGTCGCGTACGTGATCAGGCGGTTGGCTTCATGAGTTAGACGCCCGGCTTCGAAAAGATTGACGCGAACTGTGGGACCAGCTGCCAGGTGTGCTGACTGTGTGATCAGCTGCCAGGTGTGCCCATTGTGGGATCAGCTGCCAGGTGTGCCGACTGGGATCAGCTGCCAGGTGTGCCGACTGTGGGATCAGCTACCAGGTGTGCCGACTATTGGATCAGCTGCCAGGTGTGCCCACTGTGGGATCAGCTGCCAGGTGTGCTGACTGTGGGATCAGCTGACAGGTATGCCGACTGGGATCAGCTGACAGATGTACCCACTGGGATCAGCTGCCAGGTGTTCCCACTGTGGGATCAGCTGTCAGGTGTGCCGACTGGGGTCAGCTGACAGGTGTGCCGACTGGGATCAGCTGCCAGGTGTGCCCACTGTGGGATCAGCTGCCAGGTGTGTCCACTGGGATCAGCTGCCAGGTGTGCCGACTGGGATCAGCTGCCCGGTGTGCCGACTATGGGATCAGCTGCCAGGTGTGCCGACTGTGGGATCAGCTGCCAGGTGTGCCCAGTAACGCCGGCCGCCGGCCGTCGGTCAGGACACTCACCAGCCATTGTTGATGTCGGCAGCTGCAGCTGAGTGAGCAGTTCACCGAGCTGGGCCAGCACAGTCCGGAGCTGCAGGACGAGTTCGTGTACAACGCCACCACCCAGCGGGCGCTGCACAAGAACGGGCGCACCCTGCTGAACGCGCTCAATTTCTTCGTGTCGTCCATCAACACGCTGTGCAACAAGACGATGGATGACACGCTGGTCACCATCAAGCAGTACGAGATGGCCAGGTGAGCAGTTGCAGGTGAATGTGATCCATTGTGATGCATTGGCACTTCTCGGAGTCTGAAGTGCCAGTGATTGGACTTTGTGCATGCTCATGGTCAGTGGAGTATTCAAGGTGACCAAGGTCCGCCATACAGCTTAGAATGATGTATGCATTTGGTGGACGTCTTAGGTTTACTGGATTATTTATTTAAAATCGTCGAAAATGATGCCTGTCTTGGTTCACCCTGGTTTTGCTTTCGACTTCATGTATTTTGTGAAGTTTTCAAGTTCTTGTGTTTCATTTTCTGCCGTAGTCTCCTTGATTGTTTTCGTTTTTTTCCTCGTATATGGGCCTCCGAAGTTATTTACCACTGCACCTCTGATTTGGGGATCTTGTAGATGGTTGTTTTCAAAATGAGAGATTACAAAGATCGTGGGGCTTCTGATATCGACATCAGTTTATATTTCTGTAGGTTTGAGAGGTTCTATATGTTGAACTGAGTTTGTGAAAGTAGGACACTCCTGTCGTGTCTTCGTGTAATGAGCCACCGCCGACTGTTTATCCGGCAAGCCAGGTCACGTGGTCACCCGCCTGCATGGTAACGTCGGCCCAGTAATGCCGGCGCACGGTAGGCCACGATCACACTTCTCTTCCAATGTTCGTTCAGAGCTTTCCGTCCCTCTGAAGCACAGCGCTCGAGCGGAACACAGAACTGTCAGACATTGTGTACCACTGTGGTGTGATGCCGATGCTGCCTGCCGTCACAGTGCTAAAATAATGATTTTTCGTCCAATGTGAGATGTCGAAACGAGTAGAGCGGGATGTCGAAATCGCCATGGAGATAATGCTATTTAAAAGTTGTCAAGTCCTATAAACTCAGTTGTGAGACAATTGCGTACATGTCACTGTTTCTGCTTTGCATGTTTTGAGAGGTACCTAATTTGGTGATATTGATATCCACGATAACGATGCAAACACCCATGCTATAAACCGGCATTGTATAACATAACACATCATAGGTGATCCCTTTACCTGGAATTGCGCTATGAGATGTTCGTTATCACGATCCCGGATCCGTTATGGTGAGCATAAGCATGATGCTTGTAAACGGGATACAGTTAGAGACGAGGAATGAATGCTTCACGAACACGCACCAAGAAGCACGATGGCGATATTCATTCTGGAAGGATGTCGATTCAGTGTTCAGTAAGTGATATATTCCACCCTACTTCGCGAATAATTTATCACTGCGTCAACTTGCAGCCGGCTGGGCGACGCTCGACACAACTCGACCGGTCGATGTCTGCACCTGCTTCTTCCTCCTGCACTCCGTTCGTGTCGGACTACCATTTGTGTGGCATTTTTCCTTGTCCGGCCGGACGTTGTAGTTTGTATGCTTGCTTTATGGTATCCCGAATCACTGAGTTTGGCCGCATGCTAATTGCTACTTTTGTGTGCAATATCTTGCCTTGGCCGTAAAATCAGCACGACAAAATCCTCAAATATTAAGGATTAGGACAGGAAGACATACGAAGCGAATCCATCAATATTACGTGCCGTTACTCAGTTAAAGCGGAGGGTACATAAAATATGGCCCATGCATAAATTTACAGTTAACTGTCCCGCGTCCATCCAAGTATTCAGCACAATATTTGTACTTATCTGGTACCCCAAGGTATCAACCTGGTCTGGTGTTTCCTTCTAGCATCACTTTCACAGCACTGAATTTTCACATTCAAGTTCTGCAGTTGATGTACGCATTGTTAAAATGCAAAAATAGAACATATACACTTCGGAGTGAATATTTACGATTCCACCGAATCAGCGAAGTAAGTTGGCACTGATGTTTAGGTTTCATTGCTGAAATCCACATATTTTAGTTCATTGATGCACACAACACAAAATGCGTCGCAACCGTATTCGGAACGTATCAATTCCTGGCATTTAAAAACCTCCAAAGCCCTTGTGCTGGACCCAGAGGACGTCAGCAGTCAGCCGCGTGGCCCTGTTTTGTGACGTCACCATGCCATCCAACAGGATCGAGTACGACGCGTACCGAGCGGATCTGAACCCAGACGACGTGAGGAGTTAGTCGTGTGAGCCTGGCTGGTGACGCCACCGTGCCATACCGAGCAGACCTGACCCCAGACGACGTGAGGAGTTAGTCGTGTGAGCCTGGCTGGTGACGCCACCGTACCATACCGAGCAGACCTGAACCCAGACGACATGAGGAGGTAGTCGTGTGAGCCTGGCTGGTGACGCCACCGTACCATACCGAGCAGACCTGAACCCAGACGACGTGAGGAGGTGGTCGTGTGAGCCTGGCTGGTGACGTCACCGTGCCGCTCCCAACAGGGTCGAGTACGACGCGTACCGGGCGGACCTGGAGGGTGTTCAGCAGGCGGCCGAGCCGGGCGCGGCTGGCGCCGCCAAGCTGGAGGAGGCCCGGCGACAGCACGACGCCAAGAAGGCTCAGTATGAGAAGCTCCGCGCTGATGTGGTCATCAAGCTGCGTTTCCTCAACGACAATCGGGTCAGTGGTGGCCCTACTGCAGCCTGCAGCTGAGTGGTGGTTTGCGTGGGCAGCACATGGCTGCTCACCGATGGTTTCAGACTAGAGGTTTTAGTCTGGAGGGCTTTCACCTCTTGACTTTCAGACTAAACGTGAAAGTCTGAGCGAATCTACAATCTGCAGTGTATAAAAGGTGTATACGAGCGACCGGACACGGTTCGGTCCCGTCCCGTCCCGTCCCGTCCCGTCCCGTCCCGTCCCGTCCCGTCCCGTCCCGTCCCGTCCCGTCCCGTCCCGTCCCGTCCCGTCCCGTCCCGTCCCGTCCCGTCCCGTCCCGTCCCGTCCCGTCCCGTCCCGTCCCGTCCCGTCCCGTCCCGTCCCGTCCCGTCCCGTCCCGTCCCGTCCCGTCCCGTCCCGTCCCGTCCCGTCCCGTCCCGTCCCGTCCCGTCCCGTCCCGTCCCGTCCCGTCCCGTCACGTCACGTCACGTCACGTCCCAGCGTCACTGTTTGGAAATCAAAGCCTGGACTAACTGTACTGTTACAGCTGTAACTAAAGCAACTGTAATGCAAATAATTGCTTTGTTGTTCCGTGTCAAGTACTGCTTTCTTCACCAGAATTCGACCTGGTCTTCAAGTTGGGGCTTGTATTAATATCCATTATCATATTTTCTCTGAATTACTCGTAGTCTGTGTTCGGCGGAACAGTTTCCGGCGACACTGCCTGCCCGTACGTTACGCCGGTTATACCACCCATGCCACGCGAAAGTGTACCACCCGGCGATACACTTTTAAGGTCATTTCTTAGATATGGACATTTTCAACTAAGCATGGCCGATTTGAGCAATTCGGCATAGTATATTTCAGTTGAAATACGTACACCATATTCGACAGAGGAGTCTTATCTGAGCGGTCGTGTAGCCAGTTTCAGCAGGGGTGTATTATTTTTCGATATATTTGCACCAATTAGTTGCACTGCTGCGAAAATCAGACTCCTCAGCCAAGGACCGTGGAAATATATCGAACGTCAATACAGTGCCGAGTATAAATCTGATATCTATATTAGGGTTTACTAATATCCATAGTTTTTTTATCGACGACTTCGTATGTCTCGATTCCTTTAGATGAGTAGGCAACGTTGGATTAATATACGATTATAATCTTTTAGATTCCTACCTGCGCCATCCGATTAGTGTTTTGCTGTTTTTGTAGCTACATAGCGGAACGTGCTGCCATCTTCCGACGACAAATTTGCTTTCACCTTACCGCTAAAAAAAGGTGCTGCGAAGCACTTCATTTGCGCAACTTAACATCACCTGAGTTCTTGTTAACGAAGTTCCAACCCATCTGCAAGTTGCATACCGGTCACGTCTCAAGGCAGGCCCTTTTCAGCATGTCATTATTTGGCCATATGTTGCGCTATTTTCGTAAACAAAGTGAATGCGTTCTGTTCCCGAGCTCGGTTGGTTGGTTATTGGTTTTACGACACGTCGACCGTTGAGTCATGTAGCGTCGCCAATCTCTCACGCCGATTGGCCGCGGGCGAAGAGTAGCGACAGGTGAGACTCGAACCCACAACCTTTCGATTGTGAGACGAGCATCTTACCCCTAGACCACTCGTCCCCTGTTCCCGAGCTCTAGGTAAATTTAAAACACGTATTTTCAGCGCTGGCATATCGCTCTTGTTTGCTAATGACGTACTCCTGGTCAATCGATCAGAAGTTTGAGCACGAATTGAAAGTGGCCAACCGGCAAGTGTCGTGTTTGGTGTGCAGTGTCCTAAAATTACTTTTCCGTTAGCTGTGCGGATGAAGAACAAAATTTATTGGGAACAGTGAAAGGGGACGAGTAGTCTAGGGGTAAGTTTCCCGTCTCACAATCGAAAGATATATAAAGGACCGCCACTCAAAGAGTAAATATAATAACATATATAATATAATAACACAGTGTGCCCTTCACTTCAGTCACCGGTGCTTCAAGTTATTTATCAGCTATGTCTATCATGACTGCTCACACGTCTTATGTGGGAAAATGATGTGAAGTGAAGACAAGAATGGAAGGACGTATTTCCATTAACATTGAGTTTCCATGTCACATGGTATATTATTTCACACTCTTGGTGTGGCTGACAAACTACGTTAGAACAGCACGTGCTGGATGGCGCGCGCTGGGCTAGTTTTGTGGGAACGCTATGTCATAGTGAGAAGGAGGAAAGAGGAATAGATGCCTGCTGTTTATAAAGACATTGCCTATTTTATTTCGTAGATGTGAAGGTCTATGAAGAAAAAATTCACCAATGGTAAGCCATTTACCGTGACGCAAATCAGTTGACTGAGGGAAGAGAGGAGCAGTGGTTGATTCAGCAACTTTGCAAGAGTTAAGGAACGTGGATCCTGTGTCGCCGTGTGTTGAATCCAACTTTGCGATGCGTGTAGAGGGCAAGCTTCCGGTGGTCACATGGGGACTCCCGTCCGGCCCCTCTTCCCTCACCCCCTGTGAGACCCCTTGTGTACTCCCATGTGTGGGGGTAGTACCTGAAGGGTCAGCACGTACGTGGCACGTATAGTAGAACCCTGCCATTGATGGTTTCCTTGTCCTGCATTACCTGTCCCCTCTCAATCACCCATTGTACGATGTTCCCAGACAGAGTGACTGTGTTGACCCACAGCTCATATGCTGCGTTTCCCTTGCTTCCGTCAGGTGAAGGTGATGCACAAGCAGCTGGTGCTGTATCACAACGCCGTGTCCAACTACTTCACCGGCAACCAGCGCGCGCTGGAGGGCACGCTGAAGCAGTTCCACGTGAAGACACCCTCGGCGGCCGACCCGTCCTTCTTGGAGCGCAGCGACTCGGCATAGATGACGCCCCGGTTGTCCGCCTACGCCTGTGTTCGGAGCGCAGCGATGAGAATAAGCGTCTCTGCTGTGGGCTTCGTGCTGGCACGAGGGGCGCCGTGTGGAGCCAGCCCGGCCGACTCGACACCCGCGTGCGTTCGCCGCGCTTCGGTGCGGCTTCTGCTGGCCATCGGTGTCGGCTGCTGGTGGTGTCACGGCGCCCAGTCGGGCTTGCGGTAGGTCATGGGCTCCACGGGCCATACACTGGAACTGGGTCACAGTCAGGCCTGTGGGCTCATCACGCCGGAGTGGACACCTCCATCCTCTGCACATGTGCGATCCGGAACGAGACGCAGTGCGATCTGAGTATCCAGGTGTGGGTTCATATCAGTTATTGGCGGAGTACAGCGTCCGGGTTCGTATGCGGCGAGAGGCTGGGCCAACCGGAAGCAAACGACGAAGAAAACGTAGTTGGGCAATGTGTGCATGTATATTTTGCTTCGTGGGCGGGAATTCTGAGGCTCATTCCAATCGCTTGATGTTCATTACCTGAATGATTCTTATTTTACCTCTGTGTTGCTGCCATAGGAAAGTTACTGTGTGAAGTTAGAAGTTTGACACAACCAAGGCAGTTTGATCATGCGGTACGTGAACCAGCTGATGAATAAGCACCAGTAATCCATATTTTAAACGTAGCATTGTTGGCTCTGCCGGTGCAACGTCGCATGGACACTACGTGTGTGCGTGGAATAATCGTTCCAGTGTGCAGTGGGCAACACTGTCGGCGCCCGTCGTTTGAGCGCCGTGTGGATGGGTAGTGGTTGAGCACCAGGTGGCCTGTTGTGTGGTGTGCCGGGGCCTGCCGTCACCACTGCTCCCTTCGTCACCACTTGTCGGCCGGCTCTCTGCTACCCGAGTGCACGAAGGAGTCGGTCGGCGCGTCCGTCGCGTACCGCAAGCGTTACGCGTTCGATGCCCGCCTACCGCACGCACTTCTGGCTTCTTGGCTGGGGCGGTGGTGACGCTGTAGTGTAAGCCATCTGAGTGCGTCGTCACAAGGGCCCTGTGTTTCTTTTGGCGTGAGCGGAGCGGTCTAGGTGTTGTCCGCCGCGCCGGTAGCACAAGTCACTGACACGCTATTGACTCTACTCACAGTTTGCTCGGGCTATTCTGTAAGCTAGTACCGACTGTGTGTCACTGCAGTTTGATCCTCGTTTGGGTGCGTACTAGGAGCACCCTGATTGAGTGCCTACTAGGGGCACCTTGATTGAGTGTCTACTATGGGTATCCTGATCGAATGCGTACTAGGGGCACCCTGGTTGCTTGTGATGGGATGACATGCGTGTTTTGTGTTTGCTGGCAGTCAAATTGGTTTGGTGGCTTCCGATATTTACTCGATCATTTATCGCGGTAGCTCCGGATATGTAAAGCTATTGAGGTGTGAGTTCGCATGTGATGAGCGGCTCGGCCAACCTGAAGCAGCGGGCGAATAACATGCAGCTGGGCAATGTGTGCACACATTCCTATCTTGCTTGGTTGGCGGTAATACTGATGCTTATCCCAATTGATTGATGTTTGTCACCTGAATAATTTTATTTTGCCCTCGTTTGTGTTCCTGTCATAAGGAAGTTATTGTGTGATAAGCTAGAGTTTAATAACCAAGGCAGTCTGGTCATTTGTGCTGTTCAGTTGCGCTAGTCAAATCATCGATTATACGTGCTTTACTTTCTCAAAGCAAATCGATGATGCGGTTGGCCGTGGTCTTTGCTTGCCTGTGCCGACCATGCATGCTGTGATTGTCCCGATTGGTTCCCTTCGTATTTGAATTCACCTGGCTAGTTATGTGCGCTCTTTCTGTTATGCTGGAAGTGGTGCGAGCTGTCACCAGAAGTGCTCTCGCCAACATATCGAAGTTCACGTCACCAGTCGGCCACATAGATCACCAGCGTACTCGCCGGTTGGGCAATTGGTGCACGATGATATCGGCTCCGACGTTTTCAGAAATCCCAACCTGCCACCGCCACCAGCAACGATGCCACCGGGTCTGGAGAGGGCTATGGAAGCACGTTTGTTTGCCTATGTGCCGTACTTTAGTTCGTGGTGCTTTTGCAATTCCTAATTTTTAAACGCGAACATTACGCAGGTTTGTCAACAAATACCGTGCCGCACTACACACGTACGTTAGTTTACGCCTCACGTGCATGTAGTCTACGTCGCTGTGGTGGTGGGGCAGTCCGGACGAGCGGCCGAAGGGTTAGCTGACACGTGTCCCCACCTGGCAGCGGAGAACAGGCGTACCTTTGCCTTCTGGTTCAGCCGTACCGTGTCCGGCGGATCATCGTCGCCCGTGGGCTTTTTGGAGTAGTCGGCGAACAAACCGAGTAGCAGGCTCGAACTCTGTCCTCGATTAGTGCAACATCCTCTGACAATTATCCACTGAAGTCATCTCGGCTCACGGGCGTACATGACGGGACTACTTCTGATGAAGACTGCCTATCTTTGTCGGAATCAGGCATTTTTTTATTTATAAAACTAGGTTGTTAAGCATAAAATATACCAAAAGGTTGTCCTTAGTACGCTAGGTTAACTTCGGAGTTTTGTACCTAGTGTCCTCGTATTTTGTGGTTGAGATGCGTTTATTGCATAAGACGAGAATGTATACTATTGCCTAGTGGCAGATGCCCATGGTCACGCAATGCGCCAACCCGGCAAGTTGGACCCACCAATGCTACCTAATAAAGTTCAGGGCGAATAAATTGTAAGCTGACTATGAAAGCGTGACTACTTTTGTTGTTCTCCGAGGTAAAGTCGACAAGTTTTAAATTGCCGCATACAATGAAATATTAGAAATACAAACTTCAGGTCACGCAGGGGTACTCTAGGTCAGTGAACTTTCTCTGTCCCTCGTTACAACCCGGACTCAAATAAGACCTAATGTCGTTCGGATACGTTTAAACCATATTGTAATATATTGCTCAAACGATATTTATACTTTCCCACAGGCGAGTATAGCTTCCAGTCACTGCCGCTATCTGCACGTATAGTCCTCAGCACATTTTGATCGACACGGGTACGTAGTCACTATCGACTCTGGCACATAGTCACAATCGCTGCTGATACATAACCACTTGTCACTGGCACATAGCCACCATCGACAATCGGCACATGCCACCATCGACACTGGCACATAGCCACTATCGACACTGGTACATAACCACTATTGACACTGGCACATAACCACTATCGACACTGGCACATGGCCATTATCGACACTGGCACATAGCCACTATCGACACTGACACGTAACCACTATCGACACTGGCACATAGCCACTATCGACACTGGCACATAACCACTATCGACACTGGCACATAGCCTGCTCGTTGATCTCTGACCCTCCCCCCCCCCCCTCCCACACACACCTACACAGCCCCTCTTATGGTCGCTTATGGCTACTGGTAACTAAACCCGGCCAGGTTCGGTTCTAGGACGCAATGATCCGTGGAGAGGCCGCTATCGCAACAGAACCAAAGACGCGCTCATCGTTTGGCGGCAACTCGGGCTGACTTCTCCGGCGGGAACTGATGCGCCGTTGATCCTAGGGCAGCGGCGGGTCGACCAGGTCGCCCCAGTTGACCCACGTGTAGTTCCAGTATTTGGGGTTTGCGCGCGTGTCGGCCGGCTTGTTGCGCGGCGGCACCATGGTGGCCTGGTACCGGTCCAGACTGGCGTGCAGACGCTGCGTGGCCTCCGGCCAGTCGGCGGCCAGGTCGCGGAACTCGCACGGGTCGGCGGCCAGGTCGAACAGGCAGGCCGACTTCTGGCATCCGCGCCGTCCCGGTTTCGCCGGCTTCTTGCAGACGATCTGGCAACAGACCGGCGTGAGAGCATTCCATCTGGCAACGCCACACTGGTGGCGCACCGCCGCGGTGGTCTAATGTCGCCCGATGGCGATGGCGATGATGATAGCGATGGTAATGGCGATGACGATGGTGATGACGGCAGGTGGGGCTTGGGGTGCCTCCGGGTGTTTGGGTCTCTGGGCCGCGTCAAGTTACTCTGAAACTATGCAGGTTATTCACAGATCAAGAGTTGGATGACGGTGTGGTGTTCCGTAAATGGCGTGACCTCCGGTGACATGTACCACGCGCTACGGAGTGGACCTAGGCTCGGATGAACTTGCGATGTATGCAGAGGTTAGGAGCTCTCGTCAGAACATGAGGACGGCAGTCGAATGAAAAACGATGCAGGCGTTTGTTTCGGATGGGTGTGTGGTAACTGTTGGGGCACGAGGGTCAAATATTTACGTGGTTTTAAACGCAACTTAACAACGTAATCCAGGATGTGAAGCGCTCACCCACCCGGTGGTCTTCGGTCAATGACAGGAGTGGTTTGGGATTCGGCGCGGGGCCAAGATATAAACGATCAGGTAGACATAAGAAGCTTTTAACAATCACAACACACTTTCTACGTTCATTCTTTCCAAGAGGAAGTAGGAACTTGCTTCATGTGCTTGCGTTCAATGGCTCTTCTTGGAATATAATAGACTGAGTTTATATAAACATTGAAGTCAACTACTGCAATAAACGGAAGTATTTCGACTACAAATATTAAACTATGTCAAGCATTAAACCCCATTATGAAACTTGAAAGTCGAAAGTATGTTTTTTTGTGTAAACCCAAGACATGCTTAACGGTATGTGTTATAGCTATTAAGCACAATCAGCAATCAGACGCTCCACGTGATAATGCCACTGCTGTCCAAGCGTGTTGAGGTCATTAAGGCTCGTAGTGCGTACTGTCAGTGTCGCAGCACAGCCCTGCCAGCTTTCGGGAGTGTTTGCGTTACATGTAAGATATTTCTTCAGACTGGCAGTGCGGACGGCGATAACAGTCGGTTTCTGTCCCACTAACTTGCACATCATTCTGAAGCGCATGCAATTGGCTGCAAATTAGCGGTGACCACCTTGATATTTGACACGCCGGTGCAAACCAGTGGCGTAGCCAGAATTTTGCTATGGGTGGCAACGAAAAAAGGGAAACAGAAAGCTTGCGGCGCGCGAAGCGCGGCGAAAATTTATGGTTTTGCGTGGTGAAAATATCAAAGCTTCTCGTTTGATCTGGTGTATTTCTGTGTGTTAAGGGGCCGCGTCTCCGTCCCCTCCCCTCCTGGCTGCACCTCTGG
The DNA here is from genome assembly GCA_034440615.1 of Ashinkailepas kermadecensis. NCBI lineage: Eukaryota > Metazoa > Arthropoda > Thecostraca > Neolepadidae > Ashinkailepas > Ashinkailepas kermadecensis. Next base: position 112,058 of record JAOTOM010002932.1, read on the forward strand.
TGCCAACATATATCCTCCGTTACTGAACTACAAAGCACATGACAACAGATTGTTCACCCACACTTTGTTGTGACCTCAGTTCCTGCCACTGGGGTTCGGTGACCAGCATCTTCATGAGTCGCATCGCCCGACCCGCATGCGAGGTGCTCATCAGGTGGTACATATCATAGCGCCGCTCGTCCCGGCCCGAAGGCCCGTACCAGCCGCTCCAATCGTCGTTGTTCTGCGATCCCTGAAAACGCGGCGGTCGATAATTGGCACGAGCATCGCTGCCGACACGGAGTCAGCAGAGTGCAAACACCCCAAACCCGGCTCCGCAGAGTAAACACTGTCGAACGTTTAGCAAAGCACACATCGGCACCAGTCACTTCACCTTTGGTTACATTTGAACAGAGCTTATACAGCAAACTTGGTCTCACGTTCCAGATGGGACCTGGGGGAAGAGGGTGGGTGACGCTAGCATGACACTCGTCAGCGGAGGTGGTGCGACATCCTTACTTATCGTGGGAGATAGCATTTGGTCACAGCCTGAGCTACATGACTTCTGCCTTCACAGATACATGAACGTGCGGAATAGCGAGTGAACGTTCAATGATCGGCTGTGATCAAAGTACGGTACATCACCTCGATGATCTTCAGATTTCCCTCGATGAAAGCACGGTATCCCGTGCGGGGGTCGATATTGAGAAGGATTTCTGTTCTGAGTGACGGCAGGTCCTGCGATATGGCCTTCCACATGTCCTGACCGTCGATGACACCCAGCTTTTCCACACTGCCACCTGCGTGAGGAATTCGTGAATGCCTCTATCTTTATAATATACGATGCATCATGTAAGAACTAAACCAGCACTCAATGATTGTGATTTCTGCCGTTGGCGTCGCCACAGATTTTGGATAGGGAAGGGGGAACGAGAGGGTTTAAGGCCAATTTTCTCCATGCAACGTCATAGGCGTGATGCTAGATTTCACCAAGTTTGGTGGGACCCATCCGCCGTTCTCTGCAGTGATGATACCCATGCATTCAGCCTATTTGTATGCGGTAAGGAAGTAAAGCATTTTCTCAGGAACAGCTTGGAGTGCTTTGTCGAGGCAGCGGCCGGAACGTGATGTGCAAGATCTCAAGAAGGCTGCTCAAACATAATGTTAAGCCCATCGGGTTGCATGCAGGGTCGGAGGTCTAAGGAACACCCAGCAATGTCTAGAAAGCGAGGTTTGTGTAACGAAGTGACCCGGTTTACCAGTTTCAATTATCCGGGTCACGGCGGCCAAGCGTAGGAAAGTTCTTCCCTTGCCCCGACTTGGTATTTCGATTTATGTCGGGGGGCAAAACTTCTTTTTGGCTACGTGAATAGTCTATGGACCTCAACGTTGACGATAAACTCCCGGGTATAGGTTCAATGGCTCTGTATTTCAATCTCCGAGCTCTGATCCAAACATCTTGACAGGCACCACAAATCCAGCACACCGATACTTCAACTGACATACTGACCGGTCTTCATACGTGCTACAACTCTCATATCAAAGGACTACATGTCAGCAATCATACAGCGATTCTCAGACAGAATCCTCAGACGTACCTCTGACGACTGGCCTGACAGCCAGTCGCCTTCGCTGGAGGGCCAAGCCCCCAACCGCTCGCGTCGATTGCTCGGTGACAAGTCCTGGCGGAGCCCCTCGGCTCCGCCGCGAGGTAAAATACGACAGACAACGCCCAATCATGTGACCCAGCCCGCGACACGTCATGATCATGCGACTAACTGCGCCGCATTCCAGGGCATCAGCCCCGGCCAGCCATGAGCTGTCGCCTAGAGAGAACAAAGGCTGGCACTCTGTGAACTCTTCTGCAACGGGGGGCGCGCCGTCCCTCTGAGACATCAGAGACATTCCACCTCATCATAGATCAGAGTCGTCTCTGGTAGCATCCAGAGTTTCGGCCTCACGTGGGAATCGGTGCTGTCTCAGCACATCACGGGACACTGGTGATCCACAATAACGTCGCCCGACTGACAGAGGCGCCGCACTGCAGACTCTGGTCTGGCGACACAGCGCCTGACACAATAGCGACACTCGACGGTCAAATCACATCAACCCACTGACATTCATATTCACATCACCCACTGACATTCATATTCACATCACCCCAGACATTTCATCATCTGAAGACGGCGGCCGGGCATCGAGGTCACACCTGCAGCGCCATACCCATCCCTCAGATCCGATGTACAACGAGACGGCCGGAAAGGCGGAGGGGAACAGTGCGGTGGTCGGTGCCGTGCCGACGTAAGCAACTAGGCAGGTTGGCGCCGGGTACCTGCAGGAACCCGTCACGACAGGAGAACTGTGGGGAGGGGGCTAAATTTCTGAAATCAAGTGTTCCGAAAACCAACTCTGTTACATCTGCGAGGTCTAAGAGGACCCAACAATGCGAAATGTGTTGGGTTCGAAGTACGTTGGAAGGGCTCGCCATCGGGCTCCATGTTCAAATCTATGATTATTGGAGGGGACTGACTGGACATTGGGATTCCAGCCCATCCAAAGAGATGTAAAACTTTACCTGTGATGGCATCGACAGACAGGGATTAAATTAGTTGTTACCCATTACCCATTATCTCCATCCCCATTACCTCAGAAGAAAACTCGCACACATATTTGTTTATCTATATATATATATATATATATATGTGTGTGTGTGTGTGTCTGTGTGTGGGGGGAGGGGTGCGTGTACTGCTACATGTATACGCAGGGGTGTTATATGTACTTTTGAGGGGACAAGTGCTCCCTCGATGTTAGCTTTGCCCCCAAATAATTCCAACTTTTACCATGGGACTCTACGGAGTGTGCCGCCCCCGAAAAAAATCAATTTCGGCCTGCCCATTGGCTCCATATATTTCCCCCCGCCCCCAATAATTTTCAGAAATCAGCACCTGTGTGTACACGTCTATATGTGCATATATGGATATGTACATATCCGGCCCATAGACGTACCTGCCGCAGACACCATGGTTGGCAAGATGTCCGTGATGTGCATCAAGCCGTTGTATACATAGGATCGCTTGCTCAGACGTGGGCTCCACACAAACCCTGCACCTCTCACTCCTCCCTCCCAGAGCAGACTCTTCAGCTGAGAATGAAGCAAGTGAATCAGGGTTGCTACGAGCGAGGCCCAAGCGAGTCTACTCCCGTGCATTTCCGGCACAAGTTAATCGGAGCGATCTGACCCGACCAGGTCCGGCCATATCCGATCACCACGCTTTCGAAACCCTGATAACTTCTGTATTACGGCGTTTAAAGTTCTAATCTCGGCACTCCGAATCAGACAGTGCTCGGTGGGAAACACCACGCTGGGCCGTTGTGTGGCATTAATTGGCCTCGTTGGCTTACAACGAGCTACGATCACAAATGAGCGTGACTCACTGGCATATCTGGCCCGCCGGTTTGGGTGGGGTGGGAGGGGGAAAATTTCGGCGGCGGCCCAACCCTACCCCCGGTGATGTACCAAGAATTTGCGTCAAAGGAAGGGGGAGCGTATATTAATTAGAGGGTGCCCAACTTCCCAGTAAACGACCTACCGCTGGCCCCTCGCGGGCAGGTGGGGCCATGTGCGAGCAACGTGGGAAAGGCTGTCCATAAGGATCCGCGATGACCCGATACGGGCCTTTCAGCGATAGCCCCCTGTGGGCTTTTTCTGGCAGGGCCTTGACGCACGCCAGCATAACATCCACCCGGCAAACGACTTTGCGATGGGCCAGCGATGGCGCTACGCGGGCTGAAGCGAGGGCTCAACGCGGGCAGCTCACGCAGATCCTGTGCCGAAAGTTCATCGAAGATACGGTGGCTCCGCGAAGAGGGACGACTGCGGTCAGCCCGCATTGTTACCACGACTATGCACGCACAATAGCGCGAAATATTGACCCGCGAGTCACTGCGGAGGGGGGGCTGCTGCTTTGCCTCCCCTTGGTTTGTCTACCATAACAGCCAAACCAATTTTGACAGCAGCTTAAGACTTGCTGTATCTTCAAATGAACACCTGGAGTATGGTGTGTAAAAAAAATAACCTTAAGGTCATCTTCCGTTATGTTCTAATGACGTCCTAAAGTCGTTCGCAGGCGTTGATTTTAACACCTGAAACGGGTGATTCTTGTTATGAGATATAATCGCAGTGTTAAAATATTGAATTATCTTTAGGTGTGAGATGTCGAAACGAGTACAGCAGGATGTCTAAATCGTCATGCAAATAATACTGTGTAAACTACTTCGGTCGTTCAATCCCAGTTTTGAACCAATTGTATACATATAACTACCCGTTTTGAGTGCTTTTTGGAGGTGCCTAATTTGGGAATACTGATACCAATGATAATGCAAATGTCTATGCTATAAACTGGTATTGCATAGCATAGCACATGATAGGTATTCCCTTTACCTGGAATTGCACTATGGGATGTTAGTTATCATGATCCCGGATGTTATGTTATGCTATGATTGAGCGTAAGTATGATACTTGTAAACAGGATGCTGTAAGAAACAAGGCATTAAGACATCACAAGCACACACCAAGAAGCATGATGTCAATACTTCTTTGGAAAGGATGTCGATTCAGTGTTCAGTGAGTGGCATATTCCACCCTATTTCTTGAATAATTTATCACTGTATAATCGGATTAATGCATACTGATAGATCAATACAGGTGCAGTTGGTGTGTCAGAGGTAATTTTGTTACCGCGTAACATCAACTTGGAATTTCTGGGTTATTTTGATATTATTCATTTAATTCAAGTATAATGAGAGCTTGGGACTGGAAAAAATGTTCAAATCGTTATAGGATCGATATATCGGTTCCCAAAGATATCTTTACCTGTGAGGTCATCATTGGTTAAGTTTACTTGTCTGTTTTTAGGTACAATGCCAGTGCCAATATCAGAGCACCACTCAGCCCCGCGTTTAGGTGGGCAAGTAAGTTAGCGTTTTTATCTAACGTATTACAGAAATGCCTGAAGAATAAAGTGCAATTCAACTCTGCAAGGATCTGTTGACATTTATTGCATAGCGTTTGGTACACAGCTTGTTGTCCGGTCATACCAGGTCAGACTAACCTCAGACGATTATTCGGGACGTGTCCCGGCGGATTCCAACACATTTCTAACTTTCTCAAATTCAGAACCAAATAGATGGTGCAGTATGCATGCTACCTTTATGAAATATCATCGCTGTATCTCGCATTCCGTTCGGAGTCCAACGCGAGGTCGCATGATCCTATTGTGTTCACTGGAACACGTCAATTTGTGCTGTTGCATGCATTTGGGTGGGCTGGATGCTTACCCCTCTGAGCGGCCAGTTCGAGGCAGAGTTGAAGTCGAAGGAGGCCGCCGGACCTCCGTTGTCGGTTGTGAACACAATGATGCTGTTCTTGAGCATGCCTGTCTCGAACAGCGCTGCTGTCACCAGG